>PVHP010011385.1:0-22660 GCA_004024765.1 Zapus hudsonius | reverse complement strand
CCAGCCCTTCATGCTCACTTACTTCAAGCCTTGCCTTTTCCTTTCCTTTCACCTTGCTGGTGTCAAATGTGTGGTTAACATTCTGAGTGTTTACATTATTGAGTGGAGTTTGTCTAGTGGGGAATGGGTACTATCACTGCCCGTCGCCCGCGGAGGGCAGTGATCACACAAATACACACACACACCGCTTGTGGGTTGATGAACGTGTGTTCTTTACTGCGGGGAACAAGGCAGAATATATAGAGCTTCCTGGCCAATCAGGGAGCTATTTATTGGTCTATGATAAGAACCTGTGCATAATAGCCAATCACCTCCTGAAACTCATTAAGCCAAGCCCCTCTTGGCAGGCTTTCAGGTGCCGTCCAAGACTAAGCCAGGGTGTGCCTCCAAAGGCCCCCAAAGGCTTTCACCCCTGATAGGATACAGACATTAAGTAACTGGTAAAAGTTAATGATAAGACAGAATTGCCAAGCATGTCGCTTAACTTTGTGCTCCTAACATGCTTACTGTCTTTTCCAATACAGAGCAGTTCCAGAAGAAGAGAGAGAAGCTAAGTTCCACCGAGTCATAACTTGTTCCTTGTTGGCACTAAAGAAACTGATTTGCCTCTTACCTAACAATGAACTTGAGTCTCTGGAGGGGAAGTTTAAGTCTCTCTTATCACAGAATAAGTTTTGGAAGTATGGAAAACACAGTGTACCTCAGGTATCTTTTACTTATTTATTTTTATTTATATTTTTCCTTATATTTATATATTTTTTTTTACCTGTTTGTGTTGATTGTGCATGTGGAGATGAGAGGACAGCCTCAAATGTTATCCACAGGAACACTGTCCAGTTCTTTTTTTTTTTTTTTTTTTTAAATGTGTGGTGTAAGCCGGGCGTGGTGGCGCTCGCCTTTAATCCCAGCACTCGGGAGGCAGAGGTAGGAGGATCGCCATGAGTTCAAGGCCACCCTGAGACTACAGAGTGAATTCCAGGTCAGCCTGGACTAGAGCGAGACCCTACCTCGAAAAACCAAAAAAAAAAAAAAAAAAAAATGTGTGGTGGCTCACGTGGTGCACTCAGGAGGCTGTAGGTAGGAGGGTTGTCCTGAGTTCAAGGCCACTGTCCAGTTCTTTAAGACAGGGTCTCTCCTTGGCCTGGGGCTCATTGATTAGGCTATATTGGCTAACCATACCATGCCCAGTATTTTTATGTAGATACGGGGGATCAAGCTCAGGTCTTTATGCTTGGGAGGTAAGAACTTTAACCATTGAGCTATCTCACCAGCCCAGATGGTACCTTAGTTAGTTTTATTTTAAGGTACCTTTAATTTATTGTTATTATTATTATTTTGAAGCAGGGTCTCACTCAAGCCCAGGCTGATCTTGAATTTATGGCAATTCTTCTACCTCAGCTTCCTTAGTGCTGGGATTAAAGGCATGGACAACTACGCTTGGCTGTGTCTGACTTCATAGTTTTTTAACCTTTTTTTTTTCTTTAAGCTATTTTATTTATTTATTTATAAGCAGAAATGGGGGTGTTTAGGGAGGGGAGGGAGAGAATAATGGATATGCCAGGGCCTCTAGTCTCTGCAAACAAACTTTAGATACACGCTCCACTTTGTGCATCGAGCTTTACATGGGTACTGGGAAATTGTACCTGGGCTATTAGGCTTTGCAGGCAAAGGCCTTAACCACTGAGCAATTTTTCCAGTTTTTAAATCTTGAAAATGTGACTGTTACACTGAAAATCTATCCTAGGTGTTTTAATGGTATTTGTCATGCACTAGAATATTCTGGAGACTCTACGTAGACACACACACGTTTTGTTGTTCCTCCATTTGACTTCACTACAAAATAGGGTTGAAGGGCATAGAGGCTTATGGTAAGATTATAAGAATAATTCTTTTAGCCTCCCAAAATTCTGTTAGCTAATAAGGCAATTAAAAATTTTTATTTATTTGTTTGTTTGTTTGAGAGAGAGAGAAAGAGAGAAGAGAGCATGTCAGGGCATCTTGCCACTGCCATCAAACAACGATGCATGCACCTATTTTAAGGCATTTTAAAAAATAATTCCCCTCCCTTTATCTTAATTAGATCCATGCATGCTTATGTTTTTTGTTTAAAGTTTTGTAAACCCACCATTGTATTTGGTAATCCAGGAGTGAATTACCTCTTACTGGAATGTTACTCTATTTTCTCTCTCTCTCTCTCTCTCTCTCTCTCTCTCTCTCTTTCCATGAGGATGTTTGTTGTATGTTTGGTGTTCATGCATGTTTATGTGTGTGGGTGCACAAATGGAAGCTAGATGCTTGTATTGGATGTCTCCTTCTCTCTCTGTCCACCTTTCTTTGGAGATAGGGTCTTTTACTTGAGCCCAGAACTCACCAGTTTGTCTAGTCTAGTCAGCCAACTTGCCTTTCTCTGCCACTTTGAGTGTTGAGATTAGATTGCACACATGCATCACCACTCCCAGCATTTAACCTGGGGGCTAAGGCTGCTCAGGGTGGCATGTTTGCACGGAAATTGCTGTACTGACTGAGCCATCTCCTCAGCCCCTATTTTCACTTCTTTTGTTGTTGTTGGGTTAAACCAGGCATGGGCCTTCCCATGAAAAACAGGCCCGGGTTTTCACTTTTTCGTTTGATTTGGGCCTCACCTTCAGAGCTGAAACATTATATTCCTTTGCTCATGGTACTGTAAAATTGTTTGTACATGCAAGTTTGTTTCATTTAAAGTGTTTATTTTTTTTCTCTTTGGTCCAATCTCTTTTTCCCTTTTTTTTTGGGGGGGGGGTTTCGAGGTAGGGTCTCAATCTAGTCCAGGCTGACCTGGAATTCACTATGTAGTCTAAGGGTGGCCTTGAACTCACGGCAATCCTTCTACCTCTGCCTCCGAATCCTCATACCTCTGCCTCCCTAGTGCTGGGATTAAAGACATGCGCCACCACGCCCAGCTCCTTTTCCCTTCTTCACCCTTACTAACCTTCTAATGTTTTTAATGTGTGGTATAGGCCATTCTCATTATTCATGGTAATGTTCTACAATGTCAGCATAAACACTGAGGTAGTAAATATTGAAGCTTTGCTCTAGGAGGACATTCAGAATGAGGTTCCTTCAAACCTCCAGTCGCAACAGTTTTTCCTTTGATTAATGTATGACATTGATTTCTATGTTTCTGTTTAAATTCATTCAGTAGCAGTGCTGGAGCTCATGCCTGAAGTGATCTTATTTAAAATGCACATTTTTTTTTCTGTCAGACAAGCAGTTGATATTTTGTTTTATTAATTTGTGATGCTGGGATTGATTTCAGTTCCTTGTGCACCCTAGAAAACTGCTCTACCACAGAAACTTAACTTTTCATAGTGGTGGAGGCTGGTTAGAATTTAGCTCATACTTCTAGCGGATTGCTGCTAAGGGCTTGCTTTGTCTTCAGAGGGCATCTTCTTGCTCTGCATCCTTACATGTTGGAAGGCACAGAAGGGCAAATGTGCTCCTTCAGGTCCTTCTGGACACTTACTAAGCCCATTCATGAGGGTGAAGCCCTTGAGCCTTAATCACTTCCCCAAGGCCCCTTTTCCTACTACACATCAGCATGCCAGGCGGTGGAAGGACCATTCAGACCCTAGCAGTGCCCTTAAATTATGAATCTAGCTTTAAATTTAAATTAATTAATGTTTTGTTTTGGAATTATTTCGCTGTTTAGATTTTCAAATCTGCTGTGCTTTCCCTCGTGATTCCTTTTCATGCAGGATATTTTTAATATTTTTAGTTTCTTTAAATACACATTGTCGGGTTGGAGAGATGGCTCAGCGGTTAAGGCACTTGCCTCCAGTGCCTAAGGCCCTAGGTTCAATTCCCCAGGACCCACATAAGCCCTGATGGGCGCTCTCTCTCTCTCTCTCTCTCTCTCTCTCTCTCTCTCTCTCTCTCTCTCTGAATCTCTCTGTATCTCTCTCTCTGCTTGAAAATGAATAAATAAAATATTAAAAAATATATATATATTTAAAAAAAAAAATACACATTGTTATACAGACACAGACTGATGATTGTTAAGTCTAAAATCTTGGATTCACTTGCCTGCAGCAGGGGTGCTTGCTTGTGGTGGTGACTGCAGAAGAATACTGGCTGTCCCCTCACTTCATTGCTCTTCCATTCTGCTCTTTTTTTTTTTAATTTGCTGTTTGCAAGCAGAAAAAGAGAATGGGAGAAGGAATTGGCATGCTTGCCACTTCAACTGAATGTACCACTTTAAATGAATGCAGCCCTTTGTATGTCTGGCTTTATGTGGATACTGGTGAATTGCACCCAGGCTATCAAGCTTTGCAAGCAAGTGCCTTTAAACACTGAGCCATTTCCCCAGCCCCCACCTCTTCTTATTTGCCCCCGAGTCTCTCATTAACACTGGCGCTTACTGTTTCTGAGAGCTGGATTGATTCCCTGGTCTCTGCTGCCCTTTGCTGGTCTGCAGTTGCAGGGATGTGTGGCCTTGGCCAGCAGCTTTGTGGGATCTGGAGACTCAGACTTGGGAGCTCTCAGGCCTCATGCTTGCTCAGGAAGCACACTGTTGAGCCATCTCTAGCCACCATGCCATATGCTTTTTTAAAATTTATAAAATATATTTTGCGTGTATGTATGTGTTCACATGTGTATATGTGTTCATGCTCATGAGAGGACAGAGAGAGAGAGAGAGAGGGCGCCACTACTGTATGTTGAGTTTAGAGAACAACGTTCAGTGCTGGCCTCCTTTTCCACCTCACCTGAGGCTGGGTTTCTCTCCATCTTGCTCTGCGGTTCATTTTGCTTCTCTAGCCAAGAGCTTCTGGGATAGTTTTCTCTATGCTTTCCACTTCACTGATAGAGTGCTGGGATTCCAGCCCACCATTCACTGCTTCCTGATTTTTTTTAAAAAATATTTTATTTATTTATTTTTAAGCAGAGAGAGAGAGAGAGAGAGAGAGAGAGAGAGAGAGAGAGAGAGAGAGAGCGCGAGCGAGCACCAGGGCCACCACCTTGTGGGTCTGGCCTATGTGGGTACTGGGGAATTGAACCCGGGGCCTTAGGCACTGGAGGTAAGTGCCTTAACCGCTGAGCCATCTCTCCAGCCCTGCTTCCTGATTTTTATTTGGGGTCTGAGGACCATTCTTAGGTGCTCAGGTTTAAGTAAAGAATGCTTTATCCTCTGGAGCCATCTACCTAGCCCCTTGTTTTTATATGTTTTTGTTGTCTATATGATTACATGAGACCCAAATCATAGGTTGTGTTTTTTGAAAGGCTAGGGTTGGCCAGAGGGCCTCCATTTTGTTAACTGTTATGACTTCTCTGTAACCCCTTGTTCCAGGAAAACTGCCAACTGTCCTGGGCCCCCAACCCAACCAATCAGCTCCTAGTTTCCCCCAGTACTGAGGTCAAAATAACCTACCTGTTTCTAGTTCCCTCAATAACCATGTCAAATTGACTAATGTACTATTTATTATTCTAGCTGCTACTGTAACTGCAAGTCCCTGCTACCCCACCCACCCCTGGGTTCAGCCAATCCTGTTAAAGTCACCATGGCAGAGTGTGCCAACATTCTGATTCTGAGACCACTAGTTCCTAAGAGTGGACCCCAGGACATCTCACCTGGACCTGCCCAATCCTGTTAAGATTATCCAACTCCTCCTTCGGGCCACTGGCAGTTTTCCTCTTTAAAAAGCCTACGAGCGGGCACTTCAGGGACACAGTCCTAGCTCCTGAGTCTGGTTGTGTCCCTAATCGGTTAGCTTGAAAGTCCAAGGCAATAAATTTTTTCTGCTTCTGAACTCATTCAGTTCCTACCTCGTCATTTGCACACACACCGAGACCCAACATTGTTAAGAGGATTTGTGTTAAAAGATTCTTTTTTCCTTCACTTTTGCTTTGGTAATTCCTGATATCTTTTTTGTTTTGTTTTCCAAGATAGCTGTGGTCCAGGCTGACTTGGAATTCACTATGTAGCCTCAGTGTGGCCTCTAACTCATGGTGATCCTCCTACCTCTGCCTCCCCAGTGCTGGGATGAAAGTTGTGTCTGGCCCCTGTTTGGTATCTTTTTAGCCATTTGTTAGTCTTTTTCACTTTATTAAACACTTTGTGTTTAATATATTTTACATTATAAAGAAATTACAAAAATTTAATACAAAACCAAAAATATTACAAGGTAGGACAATTAAGCATTAATAGATGACAATTAAACATACAGGAAAAGTGGCAGAGGGTTAACATTTCATTACAGCTTTGGTACAGTGGAGAAAAGCACCGTAAAACCATTGGCCAGAGTGGCTTTTCCTCCACTGTATTTTTCAAAAGTCATTTATTAGTCTAAGAATATTTTAAAAATTCTTTTTATTATGCTTTTAGTTACATTAATGGGAGGGGAGTTAATGTGGATTATCTTATCTGCCACTGCTATAAATAAATCTTATCAAATGTTATTAGGTTTTTACTTAACACTTTGTATTTCTTCTCTTAGATCCGCTCTGCGTATTTTGAGCTAATTTCTGCTTTGTGCCAACACATCCCACAGTTAATGAAAGAGGAGGCTTCCAAAGTGAGCCCGTCTGTTCTACTTAGCATTGATGACAGTGACCCTGTTGTCTGCCCAGCTCTCTGGGAAGCTGTACTCTATACACTCACGACTATTAAGGTATGTACAATAGGCGCTATAGTAAGTCGGGGAATACTTACCTTCTTGTATTTCAGAACTCTTAGATATCATATGAGACTGACAGGGAGAGAGAGGGGCTGTCAGATTATAATACCTAAAATGTACTGGAAAAATGCTTTCTAAATTTACCAAAAATCTTAAACCGACTATAAAATGGTGTAGACTTTTTAAAAGTCTGTCTGTCTGTCTCTCTTTGTTTCTCTGCTTACAAATAATAATTTTTTTAAAAGGAACATTTTGCTGGATGCCTCCATTCATATAAGCAATATATCCTGATCATAATCCCTTTCCACCACCCTCATTTGTGCCCCTTCCCTACCCCCTCCACTGAACTTCTTTCCAATTTGTCTCTGCTCTGTTTTGATGTTATCATTTTTAAAAATTATTATTTATTTTCAAGGAGAGAGAGACAGAGAAAGAGAGAGAGAGAATGGTGCATTTCCAGCCATTATAAACAAACTCCAGATGCATGTGCCACTCTGTGTATCTAGCTTTTTATGGGTACTGGGAATTGAACCTGGATCATTATGCTTTACAGGCAAGTGCCTTAACTGCTGAGCTATCTCTCCAGCCTCATGTCTGGCTGGTTGGTATTGTAGCTTCCATGATCCACTGCTTGTTCCGAGTGTAAGAAGGCTTTTCTCCTCAAGCAGCTCCCATCACACTTTCCAGCACTCTGACAGCTGTCCAGCAGGAAGATGGCTTCCATGGCAGTTCCAGCTTGATTTATCAATGTCCATAGACTGCAGCCTGTAGTGAAAATGGCATACTTTTTACCAACCTTCCTCTTTCCTTCCTTCTCTCCCTTTCTTCTTTCTCTCTCCTCTTCCTTCCCCTTCCTTTGTCACTTCTGTCCTCCCTCTCCCTTCCTTTCTTCTTTCCTTTCTCTCTCTCTCTCTCTCTCTCTCTCTCTCTCTCTCTCTCTCTCTCTCTCTCTCTCTTAAGGTAGAGGTTTACTGCTACCTGAACTCATTCTGTATCTCTGGGTGGCCTTAAAAATCAAGATGATCCCTCTTACCTCAGTCTTCAGAGTGCTAGGATTAGAAGTGTGAGGCTCCACAGCTGGCTTCCTTCTCTATATTGGAAACATGTAATTACTTTCACACTTCACCAATTCTATATCTTAGGATAACAGAGTACCACACAAAAACTGGTTTTTGCTGACAGTGTTAATTATATTTCTTTTAAATTTTCTTTCTGTTTGATCAATATTATTCTTTAAATATTATGTCCCAATGCTGCAGAAACTATTTCTGAATCTTGTCTTTATTGGAAAATAATGTTTAAGAAAGTAGCCCTCAGAGAAATCATTAAAATAATTTTTCCTATCAATGTTGTCCACTACTTGCAGCATGATTTTCTTTTACTTTCTTTCTTTTTTTGAACTGGAATTTACCACATATTCTCAAGCTATCCTCAAACTCATAGTGATCCTCTTGCTTCTGCCTCCCAAGTGCTGGGACTAAATGTGTTTGCATAGTTATGGGAGGAAAGGATTTATTGAAGCTATAGATCCAGGGAAAGTTCGTAATAGTGAAAGAGGTTGGTCCCCTTTCACGAGGCTGGCCCCCTTTCACAGGTCCGAGCACAGAGAGAAACCCTTCATCAACACAACACACACAATAGCAAACAGGCAGGAGGGGGGCCAAGAAGAGAATTTCTTCCCCTTTATCTAGCCTTAGGTTGGGGTCTTGGAACTCTTTCCAAGACTTAATGGATTCCTAAGTCTGTGGAATTTCCTTCCTGCATGGCCCACACAGGAAAGGATATTTACTTCTAGCTTCTTTGAGCTTCTTTACATCCTGCCCCCTACTGAGAGGCTGCCTTCCTGTAAGTATCCTCAGAGATCCACCCAAGATAATTAAAAAGATCAAGTTGACAACAAACCTAACCATCACAATTACATCCATTGTCAATTTGACATCTAACCATATCTCCTTACATCATACTTAATTTCCAAACGAAGACAGTAACAAGATCATAATTCCACCTACCATTATATAACTATCCTATGTACAGCCATAGATGCATAATCTCCCCCCAACAAAAGGCAAGGTCCCTTAACCGTGAGTTCTGTCAAATCAAAACAAGTTTTGTACTTTAACATATAACGGCACAGAGTAAACATTTCCAACTTCTGTGAGGCATCACATTGCTGGACCAATGGAGACTCAGCAACCATTAGGCAAACATCAAACATCTACAGTTGAAGTCCATTATCACAACAAGCAACTGACAGTCTCTGGATTTTCCAGTTCCATCCCTCCAGTTTTTCTGAGTAGGTGGGAAAACTTCCATCCTGAGCCAACAGCATTCCATGGTAGCCCTTGCACAGTCCTGGAATATCCAAAACATCTTCAGGTTTCCATTGCAAACCATGGTCCATCTTCCAATGGCTTCACTTGCTGATCAGAGACTTCACACCCTATTCCATATACCACATCACAACAGCAACTCCTGGACTGTGTGCACTTCATGACCCACTTCATGCATGCATTTCTCATGCTTTCAAAAGCAATACCAGGAATGCAGGACACAGCCATGCTGTTAATTCAGAGACAAAATAAATCACGGCCTTGAAGAGCAAGCTTTCAGCTATCTCCTTCCAAAAGAGTTTGCACAGTCTATCATTCAGTTCTTCAAGTGTGGAAACACCTCAGGCATAAAGCAGTTGGACTATCTTCTTTAGGATTGCTAATGTGTTGACAATAGAAGCTTCAGTAACCTAAATACCAGTCTCTGCCAGTAAGTTGAACTTGCTTTGAGTTTTTTTTAGTCTTCAATCTTAAATTCTCAGTTCCATATCATTAGCCAAACACAATAGTCCATTTCTTAAATTCAACCTTGATTAAGCTCTCTGGGCATGGGCAGTAGAATGCATCCATCCTTTATTCCAGTTATGTCGCTCCAACAAGGTTTTCTGCAGTCAGTCCTTCCCCTTACAAAGTTCACAAGCCAATTCTCTCTACACTTAGCATTTCCAAATTCTCATCAAAATAGTCTATAAAACTTGGCTTACTGTTCTGGATGGCATCTTCAGTTGCAAGTACAAAGTCCATGTCCATTCCTCCAGCACACAAGTTCCAGAAGACCAAAATCTACATGGTCAGATTCATCTTAGCTATATAACCCTGTTTCTAGTACCAAAACTGTCACAGTTAGCCACGGTGCCTCTGGGATGAATCTTTATCTAGCCTTAGGGTGGGGTCTTGCAACCCTATCCCAGACTTAATGGCTTCCTGAGTCTCTGAATTTCCTTCCTGCATGGCCCATACAGAAAAGGATGATTACTTCTAGCTTCTTTGAGCTTCTTTACATCCTGCCTCCTACTGAGAGGCTGCCTTCCTGTGAACATCCTCAGAGACCCACCGAAGATAATGAAAAAGATCAAGTTGATGACAAAGCCTAGCCATCACAGCTGGGAAAATATGTTTATGATTTCTGATGACTGTTGTAATTTTTCCTTTGTTAGGACTGTTGGCTTCATGTAAATGCCAAAAAGAGTGTCTTTCCCAAGCTGACAGCTATGGTTCGTGAAGGTGGCCGGGGCCTAGCTACTGTCATATATCCTTATCTTCTACCGTTTATCAGCAGACTCCCTCAGTCCATCATGGACCCCAAGTTGGATTTCTTCAAAAGTTTCCTCACCTCTGTAGTTGCGGGGTAAGTAATTTAAATTCTTTCTTTTTTCTTGGGGGAGGGGTAGGTTTAGAGTCTCATAACATTGTACAGAGGCAGAGGCTTACCTGGGCCCGAGTGATGCTATTGCCTTGTCCTGAATAGCTGAGAATACTGGTGCCCAGGCTCATGCCCTGCTCAGGCAGAATTCTTCCCTTGAAAACTTAGAAGGCTTCTCTGGTAGTTTCTAGTAGATGCTTTGTAACATACTATAAAGTGCCTGAATGGAAATAGGCCATTCTTCAGTGAGCTTTCGTTGTTGATGATAATGAGTACAAATAATGAAATGCAGAAAATATGCAAGTGAAGGCTTTTAAATCTTCAGTTAAATATTCCAGTTGTTTAGTACTGGGAGTATAGCTCACATGCTAGCATATGTTAGCCCCCAGTATCAAAGAGGGGCAAAATACATATATGTGCAAATATGTATGTGTGTATTCGTTAATACTTAACAAATTTCACTGTGTTTATTGAAGTTAAGAAAGTTTTATCACTGTTTAATTTTTTTTTAACTATTAATACCTTTTTTTTGTTTTGTTTTTAGTTTTTTGAGGTAGGGTCTTTCTCTAGCACAGACTGGCCTTGAACTCATGGTGATACTCCTATCTCTGCCTCCTGGGTGCTGGAATTAAAGGTGCTACCACCCCTGGTTCACATTTTTTAATACCATTATCTTTTTGATTGTTTTCCTTTCAGACTCACAAATGGATTGCCTCACAAGCAGAAAATATATGTCTTACTCTTTATTCTTATTCATAAATTTAAGTTTACTTTCTCATTGGCTGAATATATTTTAGGTGCTTTTAGGTTTTAAAATATTTTATTTATTCATTTTCAAGCAGAGAGAGAGAGAGAGAGAGAGAGAGAGAGAGAGAGAGAGCGCGCACCAGGGCCACCACCTTGTGGGTTTGGCTTATGTGGGACCTGGGGAATTGAACCCGGGGCCTTAGGCACTGGAGGCAAGTGCCTTAACCGCTGAGCCATCTCTCCAGCCCTTAGGTTTTAGTTTAAGTATTTTAGAAAATCTTCTTTTGGCATGATGCCTTTCTAATGTGTTTCTTTTGGTGATTTTGAATTCTTATTCCCTTCTTGGAAGCATAAAACACAGTTGTTATTCTCTCTTAGGCTGTCAACAGAGAGAAACAAAACCAGCTTTTCAGAGTGCTCAGCAGTAATATCTGCCTTCTTTGAATGCTTACGTTTTATAATGCAACAGAACTTAGGTGAGGAAGAAATTGAACAGATGCTTGTCAACGATCAGGTACTGTTTAAGAATCATCCATGCTCAAGTTCATTGTGTCCTGTTGCAGCATTTTTGATAGTCTTCCACATGCACACAGATGTAAATAAATACATAAAAATATACCTAATACTTAAAAAAAGATTTTAGTTTGAGGGCTAAGAAGAGATGGCTGGCTCTTTGGAAAAAATGCATGCCACCCGAGTGTGAGGCAGAGTGTGAATTTCAAGCACCTATGTAAATGCCAGGCAGCTGTGGCCCCTGCCTATAGTCCCAGTGCTGGGGAGGTGGAAACAAGGAGCACCTGAACCAAACACCTGAGCTCCAGGGTTCAGTGTGAGAGACTCTGCTTCAGTGATCAAGGAAGACACACGTACATGTGAATGTACACCACACACACAAACAGGCAAAAAAAAATCTCTGTTTTACTGTTTGTAAGTTGAATTATGTGTATTTTTGACCATATAGATTAACAGCCTATACTTTTAGTTGCTAGTGTAATATCCTAATGCCCAAGGACTTCTTTTTAGGCTGATTAAATATAGCTAGTCTCTGGTTTAGAACCCTGTTTTAGAAGAGATAGTACAAAAACAGAATTTACAGCCTTTAACCACTGGGCCATCTGTCCAGCCCCCAAAAGAATTTGGAATATGATATTCATCATTTTTAGTGTTAGATTTAAATTTTTTTTTGGTTTTTTTTTTTTTGTTGTTTTTCAAGGAAGGGTCTCGCTCTAGCCCAGGCTGACCTGGAATTCACTATGTAGTCTCAGGGTGGCCTTGAACTCATGGCGATCCTCATACCGCTGCCTCCCAAGTACTGGGATTAAAGGCGTGCGCCACTACGCCCGGCTAGATTTAAATTATTGAATAATAACTTTTTATTTCTTTTTTTAAAAATATTTATTTATTTATTTGCAAGGAGAGAGAAAGACAGACAGAGAGAATGGATGCGCCAGGGCCACCACATGCTGCAAATGAACTCCAGACACATGCACCACTTTGTGCATCTGGCTTTATGTGGGTCCTGGGGACTTGAACTCAGGTCATGAGGCTTTGCAGCGAGCACCTTAACCGCTGTGCCACCCCCCCAGCCCCATCCCTAATTTTTTCATTTCTAAAATGCTCAAATGCATTTTTTTTTTTTTTTTTTTTTGTGGACAGTTGTATTTGGCTTTTATATCCAGGATTAAGAGCTTGTTCTGGCAAAAGATTCTGGTGTTTGGGTTATGGAAACCCAAATCTTATTTAATGTCTTAGTTAACTTCTCTTACCTTTCCAACTCAGAAAAAGGATTCTGAATGCTGTGTACTCCGAGGGTCCTAAGTGTTTTTTTGAACTGATTTTAAATCTTTTGTTGTTGATTTTTTTTTAGGAATGTTTTTATTTATTTATTTACTTAAAAATATTGGTGCACCAGGGCTTCCTGTGCTGTAAACAAACTCTAGACATGTGTGTCACATTGTGCATTTGGCGTTACATACATACTGGGAACCAAATCTGGTTCACCAGGCTTTGCAAGCCATCTCTCTAGCCCTTGTTTTCTTTTTCTTTTTCTTTTCTTTTCTTTTCTTTTTTTTTTTTTGAGACCAGTCTTCCTGCAAGCCAGGCTGACTCTAGTTGTCCATGAAGCCAGGGATGACCTTACACTCTTGATCTTCTTGCTTTTACATCCCAAGTGCTGGGATTAAAGGCATTTGAAACTACACTTAGCTCACTGTAGTCTTTATATATATATATATATATATATATATATATTTACAAGGGAAGCAGAGAAAGAGGGAGGGAGGGAGGACTGGGTTCACAAGGATCTCTTGAAGCTGCAAATGAATTCCAGACATATGTACCCTTTTGTGTATTTGACTTTATGTGAACCCATACTGGCGGGCTTTACAAGCAAGTACCTTTTTTTTTTTTTAAATATTTTATTTATTCATTTTTAAGCAGAGAGATAGAGAGAGAGAGAGAGAGATAGAGAGAGAGAGAGAGAGAGAGAGAGAGAGAGAGAGAGAGAGGAAACACCAGGGTCACCCCCTTGCCCCTTGTGGGTCTGGCTTATGTGGGTCCTGGGGAATTGAACCTGGGGTCTTAGGCACTGGAGGCAAGTGCCTTAACCGCTGAGCCATCTCTCCAGCCCCACAAGCAAGTACCTTTAACCATCTCTCCAGGCCCCCATGGCTTATAATCTTATAATTAAGACATACTTTTGAGTTATCAGGAGAAAACATCAGAACACATCAAATAAGCCTATAGATGCAAAGAATACAATCATGATTGATGGTCAAGTTTTAGAAATATTTTGGGTAGAATACGATTAAATTGTCAAGCTTTTTGAATTACTGAAAAGTGATCTTTGAATTACTTTTCTCAGAGTTCTGAAATAAAAGTGTTTTTCAGTTATGAAATAAGAAATTTTTTTCAAAAATAATTTTACTTATTTGCAATCTGAGAGAGAGAGAGAGAGAGAGAGAGAGAGAGAGAGAGAGAGAGAGAGAGAGAGAGAAAATAGGCATGCAAGGGCCTCTTGTCCCTACAAATGAATTCCAGATACTTGTGTCACTTTGTGCATCTCGCTTTACATGGGTGCTGAGGAGTTGAATCTGTGCCATCAGGCTTTGTAAGCAAGCTCCTCAACCTTTGAGCCATCTTTCCAGCCCATCAGATAGGAAATTTTATAGTGATTTATAAATGCCTTGTTTAAACTCTCTTGAAAAATGAGGATTTTTTTTCTTTTTTACCTTCCCCTTTAGTTGATCCCTTTTATTGACAAAGTTCTCAAAGATCCTGGATTGCAACATGGGCCGCTATTTAACCATCTAGCAGAAACCTTAAGTTCTTGGGAAGCCAAAGCAGACATAGAGGACGACGGTAAAACTGCTAACAACTTGGAGAATGTATTGCTGAGTTTCTGGGAAAGACTGTCAGAGCTCTGTGTTGAGAAAATCAATGATCCCAAAGCTGATCTGAAGTCCATTTTGAGTGTTTCTAACCTATTACAGGTCCTTCAGAAGCCAATGAGCTCATTGACATCAAACAAAAAAAAAGATGGAAAGGTTAGATTTGCTGATGAGAAACCTGAAGGAAATAAAGAGAATGAAAAGCTTGCATCTTCAGAAGGCAAGAACAGTGAAGACTCTGAAATAGTGGCTGACTCAGCCCTTGTTCCTAATTCTTTAGCCCAGGTATCTCCTTTACGGAAAAAGCCTTTGGAAGACTTAGTCTGTAAACTTGCCGAGATGAGTATCAGTTACATCAACGAGCATGAGTCAGAGCAGCACCTGCAGTTTTTGTCCACTCTGCTTGATGCCTTCTCTTCAGACCAAGTGTTCAAGATGCTCCTGGGGGACGGCAAGGAGAGTAATGCCAAAGCCATGTCTCTTGAAATCACGAAACTTGCTCAGAAGTATCCTGCAGTGCAGTTCTTGTATCATAAACTAATCGGTTGGCTAAATGAATGTCAAAAGAAGGATGCTGGTTTCCTAGTGGACATTTTGTACAGCGCACTCCGTTGCTGTGACATCGATGTGGAAAGGAAAGATATCCTAGATGACCTAACCAAGGTATAACCATCATATATATTTAGGATTATTTTAGTATACATAAGAGTAAGCCTACATGTAGGCTACTTTTGATTGTTTTCTTAACAACTGAATACTAATTTAAAGACAAACAATATATTGTTGGCTATGATTTAACAAGTACCTATCAATTTCAGGATGACAAAAAGTTGGTTATAAAAGTGAGATAGATTTCCAAGTGAGCCCTGGGTCATCCTGGTACATTGCTATGAAGCCTTTCTCAAGGCAGTTCTTGGTGTCACAACTAAAATAATGAAATCATGTCTTAGTAGAGGATTTGGACACCATGAGGAAGTGTGTTTTTCATTCAGTCAACAATGATGGGGCTGGTTTTGGTGGTGTACCCCTTTAATCCCAGACTAGGAAGGCAGAGGTAGGAGAATTACCATGAGTTCAAGACCACCCTAAGACTACATAGTGAATTTCAGGTCAGCCTGGGCTAGAGTGAGACTACCTAAAAAAATAAAAATTAAAAAATTAAAAAATGAAAACAAGAGTATGGGATCCTGAGCGGAAGAGGGGGCGGAAAGATTGTGAGAGCTGTGGTGGGGGAGACTGTCCGGAGGCGTGGCACCCATCAGTAACAACACACTTGGGCCAGGAAGACCGGGATGAGTACTAAGATATACAGGATCCCTTGCCACAAGGACTAATACAGACAGCCCACGAAGGAGGATATACAACTGATCAGGGAGGGGGAGGGGGGAAAGCGGGGAATTCGGGATAACAACGCATGGTTTGCCCACTAAATAATGTAATTCATTATGGACAATAAAAAAAAAATGAAAACAAGATATTTTAGTCTATTTTATAAGGTTGGACCAGCTAAACAGGTTTTTGTTTTGTTGGCTCCTTGGGCCTTTCTGTATGGTTTAAAATTTTGCTATTCTAGCAGATCATCTCTTAACTCTCTCTCTTCTTCCAGAAGGACCTGAAATGGAGTTCTCTTCTTCGGGTTATTGAAAAGGTATTTTAGGGTTTTTTTTTCTCTTTTTTTATTTATGGATGTAGAAAAATTAAAACCATAGTCCTATTCATATAGTGAGTGTGGTCAGATGTCTGTGTTAGAGAGCTTTCTTTCTGTTATAACTTTCTTCCCCTGATTTGAGAATTAATATTAGGTTTCTGGTTAGGAATATTGGAGAGAATCTAGTTTTTCTCAGCAAGTAATAGCAGGAAAATGTATGTTGTAGTTAAGCTACAGGTTTCTGCTGCTTCTCTTCTGTAGAAGTGAATTTAGTGGTTTGTTGGTTAGAATCAGCCAGGAGATTATTTTCCCTACTCTGGAAAACTATGTAGGAAAATGAATGTGTATTCTAGATTTTGTGTGATTTTTTTACTTAACTAAATAAAAAAACTAGGGATAAATGTAATAAAAAGAAATCAAAGAACACAACTTAAAAATTTTAATGGTCCTATATTTTTTCCTAATGATGACTTAAATGATACAACTATTGTTTCAAGTATATATATGTTGTAACTAGCTACTTAAAAGTCTTTCTCCCCCCCCCCCTGTTTTTTTTTTTTCTCGAGGTAGGGTTTCATTGTCCCCAAGCTGACCTGGCACTCTATAATCCCAGGCTGGTCTCCTTGAATATTCAGTGAGCCTACTACCTCTGTCTCCTGAGTGCTGAGATTAAAGAAGGTGTGCACCACCACACCTGGCAGAATCTTCCTCTTTTACAAGCATATTTTATTGCTTCTTTATTTTATGTAACCAACGCCTTTGAATTTAAAAGTTTAAAATTGCAAAAAAGCACATAACAAAATTTATACTCCTAACCTTTTCCCCCTGTGTTGAGGATTAAACCAAGGCCTTGCACTTTCTAGGCAAGCTCTCTGTCACTGAGCTGTACCAGCCTGAGCCTAACCTTTTCTAAATGTACAGCTAGCTCAGTAATGACCAGCATATTTATATGGTTGTTCAGCCAATCTCCCAAACTTTCTTATCTTGTGTAACTGCAACTGTGAGCTGAGATCGTAGCTCTAAGGTAGTTCACTTACCTAGCATATTTGAAGCCCTTGGTTTGAGCTCCAGTACCACACACACAAATAATAATAATTAATAGGTCTAGTGTGCTGGCCCACGCCTCAATTATTAATAGGTCTAGTGTGCTGGCCCACGCCTCTAATCCCAGCACTCCAGAGACAGAGGTAGGAGGATCACTGTGAGTTCGAGGCTATCCTTGAGACTGCAAAGTGAATTCCAGGTTAGCCTGGGCTAGACTAAGATCCTACCTCCAAAAAACCCAACCAAACAAACAAGCAAAAAAAAAAAAAACAAACAAAAAAACAACCAAAATAAAATCAAAAACCTTGAAACTGTTCGTTAAACAATAATTCCCAATTTTTCCCAGTTTACTTTTTACAAAATAATCACCAAGAAGCGGAACTTGTCAGGCACACTACTTGTAATAGTTTATCTGTTGCCTTCTTTCCTATATAAGCTATGTGAAAAGGCATATAAACTGCTTGGTAATCTTTAGTCAGAGCAGTGGGAGTCAACATGAGGCGAAAGGAAGCTAATGTGCACCTGTGAGGTAGTCCAGCTACTCAGATCTCTGTGAAAGAACATCTTACTGAGAGTTCACAGCCCTCTGGGCTTCTGGGACTCCCTTCCTAGACATGTTAATGCATTGAGAACTTAAACTTCATGTCGGAAGCTTATTTTTTCTCACAACTCCCTAGAATAGATTGATTTTTATTGGCAAACTATTTTTAGGAAAGTCAGCATTATAGCCATGTTTATGGGGCACAATTGTTTTTTAAAAAATATTTATTTATTTACTTGACAGAGAAAGAGTAAGAGAGAGAAAGAGGCAGATAGAATCTGGGCATACCCAGGCCTCCAGCCACTGCAAACAAACTCCAGACACATGTGCCACCTTGTGCATTTGGCTTTACATGGGTACTGGAGAATCTAACCCAGGCCCTTCTGCTTTGCAGTCAAATGCCTTAACTTCTAAGACATCTCTCCATCCCAAACATTATTCTTTATGAATGGAGTCCTCAAATTAGTTTAAGTTTGGAGAGATTATTCAATGGTTAAAGGTGCTTGCTTGCAAAGCCTGCAGACCGGTTCAGTTCTCCAGTATCCATATAAAGCCAGATAAACAAAGTGATGCCCGTGTCTGGAGTTCATTTTCAGTGGCAGGAGGTCCTGGCTTACGCATACTGACTCTGACTCTCTATTTCTGTCTTTTTTTCTTTCTCTGCAAACAAATAAAGTAAAAATATTTAAAAACAAGGCCGACTTTTTTTTTTTTTTTTTTTTTTTTTGGAACTAGAAAAGGCTTTCAAGTGTAGATTCTTTTTTTTTTGTTTTGCTTTTCCAGGTAGGTTCCCGCTCTAGCCCAGGCTTACCTGTAATTCACTATGTAGTCTCAGGGTGGCCTTGTACTCATGGTGATCCCCCTACCTCTGCCTCCTGAGCACTGGGATTAAAGGTGTGCGGCCACAACACCTGGCTGAGTTTAAATTCTTAAACTAAAAATGAGCTTGAGAGGTGTGTCCAAGATCATAATGCTAGCTAGCCCAGCTAGCTCAGTAGGTAGAACAGGAGATTTTTATGGTAGCTTAATGGTACAGTTTACATTGAAGTATAAGTTGTGATAGCCTATAATTTTTAAGTAGAAAGATAAGCAGTTTTTCAGACACTACCCAATCCACACTTGGATTTTTTTTTTCCAGATTGCTTTGAAATGAGCCAAGTTGCATATTCCTTTCTTCTCAGCCCTTAAAGCCAAAGAAGCTCTGGGAACATGGATCAACATGCCTTTGGGGGTGGATTTACAAATGTTTTCTCTCTCTGCCCCATTCAGTGAAAATAAACAAGTCACTGTTAGATGCCTGACCCTAGTAACTCTGTTCCAGAGGGTTTGGAGAAAGAAGCCACATTGTTCTTACTGAAATAATTTATCCTTATACATTAACTGTCCTTTAAAATGTAGTATCTAATAGACTATAAGTCTGTCTTCAAAAGTCACCTATTCAGTATTCATTGAACATATCTGCAGTGTTAGTAGCAAGTATCAAAGAAGTTTAAGACAGTCTCTGCACTCAAGAAACTTACAGTCTCATTAGAAAGACAAGACAGACACAGCTGTCTTGAAGTAATAATTCAATTCAGTAAGTGCTTTAGAGAACGTGAGAAAGCCAAGATCATGGTGGGCTAGAATGGTTGGGGCAGATCTTAGGAAGTAGGGGATTTGTCCTGGGAGTTGATGGCTGGGAG
Organism: Zapus hudsonius; assembly: GCA_004024765.1. Lineage (NCBI taxonomy): Eukaryota > Metazoa > Chordata > Mammalia > Rodentia > Dipodidae > Zapus > Zapus hudsonius. Next base: position 3,266 of record PVHP010011385.1, on the reverse strand, counting down.
GGCAGCAGTGGAAAAGCATGGAAGCGCAACTAAGCCAGTGTGATAGTTCTTAGAACTTCAGGAGGGCTGGGAGTAGAAGTGGGGCCAAAGAATGAAGGAAGTTAATGTAGTACAAATACTAATTTTGGACATCTTTCGTTCTTGTTCCTAATTTTTCATTTCATGATTTGTAGGCATGTTCTAATTCAGATAAACATGCTTTAGTCACTCCTTGGCTGAAAGGTGAAATGCTTGGAGAGAAATTGGTTGCCTTGGCAGACTGTCTTTGTAATAAGCACTTGGAATCCGAAGTATCTTCAGAATCTTACATCTCGGAACAGTGGACACTTCTAAGCTTGGTATTATCTCGACATGTTAAAAATGGTAGGATAATATAGCTTTTTTTTTCTAGCAAGATAATAATTCTTTACACCTTTTTGGAGGAATTCTGTTCTATTCAGTTTGCCTATTATTAGTTGGAAATTATAAGTTATTTACTTGGCCAGAGGGAATGGCTTAGTTGGTAAAGTACTTGCTATGCAAGCTTGAGAACTTGAGTTCATACACCAGTACCCACATGAAATGTCAGGCTTGGGAGTACATACCTGTAATCTCAGCTCTGGAGAAGTCAACACAGGAGGATCTCTAAGGCCTGCACATACATACACACATGCAGGTACCTACACATACAAATACATACAAAAAAAAGTTATTTACTCAGCTGTCTTGCTGCTGCAAATGAACTCCAGATGCATGTGTCACTTTGTGAATCTGGGTACTGGGGAATCCAACCTAGATCATCAAGTTTTGCAAGCATGTGTTTTTAACTGCCAAGCCATCTCCCCAGCTCCTGAACTATCTTAAGTTAATATAAGTACTCTAAATACTAGTTTTTATATGGTATTATTGGAAAAATATTTATGGTTTTTAATATTATATTCAACAGGTTTTGAATATAACATAGCTTCTCTTAATTTTGTAGATTGCTGGTTTTTACTTAATTTAAAACTGTTTTTTAAAACCTGAATGCTTTTTGTATCAGGACAAATTGATTTGTTAATACAGTATTTTTTTTATACACACACCTTACAAAAGCAAAAAAAAAAAAAAAAAGGCTGGACATGGTGGCACATCTTAGCAATGCCAGCACTCAGGAGGCTGAAATGTGAGGATCTTTATGAATTTGAGGCCAGCCTGGGCTACAGAGTGAGTTCTAGGTCAGTTTGTGCTAGAGTGAGACCCTGCTTTAAAAAAAGAAAGAAAATCAACAGGTTGCTAACCCAAAGCAAGGTGTTTAAAAATATGTTGTTAATAGTTTTTATTCTTTGATGTTTTTTCTCTAGATTATTTGATTGGAGAAGCATATGTTGAAAGAATTATTGTTAAACTTCATGAAACTTTATCCAAAACAAAGGAATTGTCAGAAGCTGAAAATAGCGACTCACCATTGTCTTTTGTCTGTGATGTGGCCTATAATTATTTCAGCTCAGCCAAAGGATACTTGCTCTTCCCATCCGCTGAAGATTTATTGTTAACTCTCTTTCAGTTATGTGCTCAGAGCAAAGAGAAAACACACTTGCCAGGTAATAGCCTATGTTCCAATGTTTTGCTGGGAATCTCCTGTTCTGACCTTCATAGTATAGTGTAAGTGCCCAGGCTTTATTAATTGAGCCACAGTACGTTTGCAAGTTTAAAACATAGCTATGGTCTTCTAGACTTTTGTTTTAGAAACTAAGTTAAAGTTGCATATCAGTATTATTAGGAAGCAGTTTGGAAGGGGTGATAATAGATGATTTAGCTCTGCCAAGATGCCTAATTTCTCAATGCTTTAATTTCCTCATTCATAAGGGCAGAACAATAATACTGCATCTCATTATAATAAGCAAACATTTAGCCTTGGTATATAACAAGGTAAAATTGAGATTGTCTTGTAAGGAATGTGTTGTTAATTCAAGTTTTATTTTGGAAAGGAACATAAAAAGTACTCTTGATTGGGAGCCCTCTTGTCCCAATTCTTTCTTTCATATGGAGTGTTGGAAAGGGTTTTCTTTTTTATTGTATTCCTAAAAGAACTTCTTTGGTAAAGAAGTTCAGAACAAGCTAGCTTGTCTTCTTACTTATGTACAAGTTTGCAGTTAAAATTTAATTTGTATTTTTTTTTCCTTAAAGATTTCGGGTCTGCAGTGATTTTCTTTCAGATATTTTGTACTGATTGGAATTAATTCAATGAGATTACAAATTCCTGCTGGTGTTTTGATTTTAGATTTTCTCATCTGTAAACTGAAAAGTACTTGGATCTCTGGTGTAAATTCACTGGCCCTTCAAACCAGCAGTGCACATAAACAGAGCACCTTCCTGTGCTGGTCTGCTTGCTGGATGAAGAACCGAGTTCAGTCTTCATCTTTGGATAACACAAGGTAAACTTCGTGTGCTTAGTTGCAAAGTGTTTCTTTTATACTTAATCATTATTCTTAAATATAATCCTGTCTGGCCATGTAGCACATGCTTAGAATCTTAGTATTCACAAGGGTCACAAACTTGAGGTCTAGTGAGACCTTATCTCAAAAGGAAAATAAAGCTAGCTGTGGTGGCTCACATCTGTTACCCCAGCATTCCAGGAGGATTGCCATGGTTCTAGGTCAGCCTGTCTTCACACACAAAAACTGCCCTTTAATCCCAGCACTGGGGAGGTGAGGTAGGAAGATCATCATGACTTTGGGGCCAGCCTAGGGCTACAGAGTGAGTTCCGGGTCAACTTGGGTTTGAGTGAGACCCTGCCTTGAAACAAACAAACAAAAAACCAAAATCCTTGATTAGTATGCATGCTGATCTAGATAAGTTCACATGACCTGGAAGATCCAAACACATCTTTCCAAAATCATTTTGTTGTATTGATCACTCATTTAAACTGTCAAACAATGATTTGTCTGCTGGTTTAAGAATGTGTTGTCAGGCCAGAGTGGTGGTTCACGCCTTTAATCCCAGCACTTGGGAGGCAGAGGTAAGAGGATCGCCACAAGTTCAAGGCCACCCTTAGACTACATAGTGAATTCCTGGGATAGAGAGAGACCCTATCTTGAAAAACAAAACAAAACAAACAAAAAGAATGTGTGTTGGTTGTATGATGGTGGTGGTGTTCTGTAATAGACTCTCATGTGGACTATTCACCCTAGCTTCTCATGGCCATCGCACATAATGGTATTCTTTGTTCTTTATTGTTAAGGTGTTGGTTTGCAACTATATTTCACATAACAATCCATATCAATGGAAGTGGCTTGACCCTTTTT
>PVHP010011384.1:24925-45386 GCA_004024765.1 Zapus hudsonius | reverse complement strand
GCTGTGGGGACTTAAGAGTTGAGCTGAACATATTGTGTTTATATCTTGAATGATTATTAGTTTGTGGGGGCCAGGGGCGGACTGTCATGGTTTGATACAGGTGTCCCCCACAAACAATTGAATGTGTTCTGATAGATTGATCCTCAGCTGATGGCAGTTTGGGTTTTACAACCTCGATGAAGCTGTGTTGTTGGGGGCATGCTTATGGGGTTCTAAGCCAGCTTCCCCTTGCCAGTATTTGGCACACCTTCCTGCCGCTGTTTGCAGTGCTGTGGCAGAGGTGATGTCCAGCCCTCTGCTCATGCCATCGTTTTCCCTGCCAGAATGGAGCCTCCCCTCGAGTCCGTAAGCCAAATAAACCCATTCCTCCACAAGCCGCCTTTGCTTGGGTTCTTTCTGCGCAGCAACTAGAAAGCTGACTGCAACAATCAGCATTTGAGAAAGTGAGTCTTGAGAGGAAGTAATTTCTCATTTTTGTATTGTGAGATCCTTAAATGTGACATCGATTTGGCTCACTTTCCTACTGCGTCCCTTGACATCTATCAAAAAATATAATAGGCATGTTGGCCCCACTCAGATATAATGAATGTTAATATCCATAAAACCTCTCACATTGATCTTGATGCTTGTTAAAGAGAAATTTATTTATACAAAAAGAAAAGAGCAGCTTCAATCGAGACTGGATCTCTTTTGTGAAAGAGCTACCTTAGAACAGACACTTATCTTTATTCAAACGAGGTCGAGAATTTACTCACTGAATGGAATTGAAATGCCACCATACACATTTGTTCTCATGTTCATGGAAATTCTTTTAATTAAATGTCTTTATTATCAATAATTAGGTACCTTGTATGAGCACATCTTGTGGAGGTACCCCCATTTCCCTCCTGCCTGTCCCCAACCCACTGGAGACCCTCCTCAGTGGGCGTGCTGGATCAGTCCATGGGGTAGGAGCTTATGAATTGCACAAGAGGTGGCCAGTGTTTCTTCTCTTCCCCATGTGTGTTGTTGCTGAGGGAGGCCATGTTTCCCGGATGTGTGCTATTGCTAAAGGGGGCAATGTCTCTGGATCTTCTCCCCCATCATGGCTCTTACAATATTTTCATGTTTTCTTTGTTTTTAATGAAGCAATGATCTGAATCATGGGACATGAGAACAGTCAGGCGCAGTCATCAGGAATGTTAGGGAAAGAAGTATTGGACCCAAGTTGTTCACAACTGGGTATTTTTGGTTTCTGCACATGGAGACCCCTGCACCGCTAGTTCCGAAGGATATTTTCCCTGGCTCTTTTAATGGCTCTTCACTCCATTTAGCTTTAACTGAGTGGAAAATCCTACCTATTTTCAGAGCATAAGTGAAATACTTTGGCCTGGGGATGGATGCTTTGGGTTGTGTTGGGCACCTCAGGCATTTGTATTGCAATCTCAGTGAGACTTTGCACAATATATCAAGCTGAGTGTATGTAAGAGAGATTCGGAGGTCCAGTGGAGAACTGTGAGGAGAACAGATCCCCGGCTGCCTTGCTAGGATTCTAAGATGGTTCGCAAAGCTCTTTAATCATAACCATAATTTCATGCACATCAAGCTTGCTAGGATTTACTCAAATAATTAACATTATCTGGTCTATCCATTTATTTACATTCCAGGCTGTGCTTCTAAAATCATTTCTCTATGTTTCGAAGGAAAAAAAGCCTAAAGTTCTTTTGAAGTAAAATCTTGCTAATAGACTCTCCCATTTTCTAAGTTTACAAATATTTTATAATTTTTAATAACTATATAAGAACACTGAATTAAAGGTTGCATTATTTTATCTCCTCATGTTGTAATCATTATTTCATTTTTATTCTAACTTCCATTTTTGTTATTGAGAAATCTATTCAGATGTTGCCATGGTGTTTTTTCTCTGGGACCATTTAAAAAAATCTCTCTGCTTTCAGTGTTTTGTAATTCCTCTGATGTGTGTCTCAGTATGACTGTCTTTGTAGTATATGCCATACAATAATACACCATGTTTCCTGGGTCTTCCTGAATCTATATGAAATGTCTTTAAAGGTTTGCAACATTCTAAGTCATTAAGATTTAAAATAGTTTATTACATAATTTTTCTCCATTTTCTCCTCCTGAGATACTGATCATTCATTTTACAGCTTTTCATTCACTTCTGTTTCTGACTTCTCTTTTCCATCTTATTATCTTAAGTAGATGCTGGGTAAATTCTCCTGGTATTGCTTCTCTCTGGCTGAGTCTAATCTGCTATTAATCTCAGTGACACTCATTGTATTTGATGCAATGATTATTTTCATGTCTGTATTAATTTATTGTATTTTCATTTTCAGTATATAGCAAGGGGCCCTCGGTCAAATCTTTATTGGTTCTATAATCCCATTTGTTGTTTGTCTTCTTAAGTATATGATCTTCCTGGTTCCTAAAGTCATGCTTGAGTTTAGTCCTTTAAACATAAGTGGAAAACCTTTATTCTTATTTTAGTGTTTTCCTTCTGAAGATCATTCTTGCCTTCTGACCACTATTACAGTGTTCCCATTTAGGGAGAGAGATGGTAATTTTTCTCCCAGAAATGCATTAATATTCACTAAACTAATATTTAATAGACACTACTTATATGCCTTGTATAGTTGTAGGTGTACCTTGCACAGTTGTATGTGATCTTTTTCTACATCAGTTATGTATCTTTCATCTATCTGTCTAGATCTATCATATATCACCTATCTGTATCTATCTACCCATCATGTACATCTTTATACTATCTACCCATCTATCTACTTGTCTATCTGAGGTGCTTTAGAAAAATGGAAAGTAAACTAAGTGGATAGGAAGTATGTAGGCTGTAGGAGAGGATGTTCTATGGTTTTGAACGGTGTGGGGGAGAGAATCAAGGAATCCTTCATTGTAAAGATTAGGATCGCTATGAGTTCGAGGCTAGCCTGAGACAACATAGTGAATTCCAGGTCAGCCTTGGCTAAAGTGAGACCATATCTTGCAAAACCAAACCAGAGAGAGAGAGAGAGAGAGAGAGAGAGAGAGAGAGAGAGAGAGAGAGAGAGAGAGAGAGAGAAAGGAAGGAAGGAAGGAAGGAAGGAAGGAAGGAAGGAAGGGAGGAAGGGAGGGAGGGAAAGGAGGGCTTTCTAGGCAGGAGCAGTAGTAGATGTGATGGTCCCATGACAGGAACATTCCTAGTGTAGAGAACCCACAGGGCTGAAGGGAAGGATCATGGAGGGCGGGAAGCAGGAGAGGAGTCAGAGAAGCAAGGGTATCAACTCCTCAGAGCTTGGTTGGCAATTTTAAGGATTTTGGCTTTGCATAAAAAATAGAAAGGTTGCTGAAGATTCTGTGCTAGCTGCAATATACCTGACTTTGGATCACTCTAAATTCTGTGTGAAGAAGAAATTGTAAGCAAAATACGAAAGCAGAGCAAACAGATGAGCGAGGAAGCAATGGCACTAACCCAGGGGGAGGGGACAGTGGCCGTGAGCAGTGTGGCATCTGCGGAGCTCACCAGAAACAATCAGGTTCTGGATGTCGTCTGAGGGATGAGCCAGTGGGATCAATCTGATGGACGGGATGTGGGATGCAAGGGATAAAGGATCCAATGATCCCTCTGAGGGTGGGAGAGGGAGGGCTGAGCCATCCACGGGATAGAGTTTTTGAAATGTCAAAAAGTGCTGGAGGAACAGATATTGTTGTGGAGGAAGAAGGGCAGTAAAAATGTTTAAAAGTATAAAACACCAGTTGAGACATTTATTAGATATCCAAATAGAGTTGTCAAGTCATTAGCCAGATATATGGACGTGAGGTTCAGGGAGAGGTCTGAGCTGAAGGTCTGAATTGGGAGTATTCGTTATGTTTTAGTATCAAAAACCATGTGACTAGGTGGGATCATCCTGTGGTAAGATGGATAGAGCTGGGGCGGGGGGGTTGTAAGAGAATTTTTGCACACTTCAACATTCAAGGGATGAAGAGTAGAAACAGGTCAAATAAACTGGAGCAGACAGTCCCAGAGATAAGAGAGACACACGAGAAACCTAGCAAGCCTTGGGTCCAAACAGAAGACAGTGTCCAGCTGCCAAAAAGGTGACCTGGAGGTCAAGTATGACAAGGCTGAAGTTCAACCTGAATGAAGAGAGTTCCGGAAAGAAACCAGAAATGAAGTGAGATGGATTTCCAACTGATATGCTAAGGGAATCAAAGAAATGAGTAATGTGAAATGAGGAGTTAATTGGATTTAAGGTGAAATTATAGCACGTCTATGCTAATGAGCCTGAGCCTCATCTAATAGAAGAAGGGAAAAGCAATGATGGGGAATTCTGGAAGCAATTTCAGTGAGCAGTATTGCAGGAGACAGGCTCCCATGAACAAAGAGGAGCCAAAGCTAGGAACGCAGAGGGTTAATTGGTACCAGGAGCAGGTACTGGGATCTGTGGCAGGGAGAGCCAGTGGAAGTCTTCCTTCCATTGTAGAGTAGAAGCAGCCTCAGGAAGATGACCAATGTCTTTCCCCCAGTTTTAAGGACTACGACTAACTCCACCCAAACTCACATTCGTTGTCAATATCTAGAAAAAAAATCTCCATGTCAGATTCTGATCTTAACAGAGCAGGCACTGTCCAATGTGTAGATAAATCTATGATTGGGAGAAAGTAATTACTGCGAGGAAAGTCAAGGTTATTGGACAGTGGTTCAATTACGTGGTGATGGGAGACGCGCTTTGAAAAGATGTGCTCTATAATCAGAATGTATGAAAGTATAATTTTTTCATGATTCTAAGCTAGACTGCATTTTTTAAAAAAGCAAATTTCCAATAAGATAATTTAGGATATTCTGAGTTTTGCATCATCCCCAAGACAGATGGGACAGAGGGTTGTAATCTAGTGTAAAAGTAAGCAGGGTCATTTTCATTGGCATTATGTTTTTTAATTTGAATTCATAATTTTCCTAATGAAATATTTAACTTAATGTTCCTCTTTTGGAAAGATAATTGGAGTATAATTAAATTTTTTTCTGCTGTGTTTCCCCCACCATCTCATCTAATTTATGATTGCTTTTGTCTTCCAAAGGGTCAGTACATTTTAGGCATTCAGTCCATCTTTTTTTTTTTAATGATTGAAACTAATTCAAATTTGAAACTTTTTAAAAGTTTCTTCTTTGGATTTCTGGTTGCCTATTGTAAAGCGGTATTCCTTGGAGTCTGATTAAAGAAAAGGATTTTAAGATTAGCCACACAAAAGCTAAATCTTCTTTTAGTAGTCGAACAGACTGAGTATCGAAATTGAGGTGCACGATTCATTGATGTAAAAACTGACACTTTGTTCCTAGGACAGCAAAGGGCAAGGGCTCTTGATGCCTCTCAGTAGTAATCGTGCCTAATATGTACACAGGCCTAGGTTTGGCCCCAAACACTGTAAAAAGGTAAAATAAAGTTGAATAAAATGTCAGTGTAGAGAGAGGGGAGGAAGAAGAAGAGCTGAAGGGACTTAGGGGTGGAAGGAAGGAAGAAAGGAAGGAAGGGAGGGAGGGAGGAAGGGAAGGAGGAAGGGAAGGAGGAAGGGAGAAAGGAAGGAGGAATGGATGTAGTATGGAAACAGAAAAAATTTAGCTGGAATTTAGATTGGTTGTCAAAATGTTTCCCAAACACAGCTTTGTTTTGTGTTTATTCTCTGCTTTATTCAAATAACGCTCAACTGTTTAATTGTTTTAGCACTTGAAGGAGAATACCTGCATGACAGGTTAACGCAGGCTGTGCTCACTCCTGGGAGTGCAGCTATTCTAGATTGCAGCTCTTGAATACGTCTGGAGCTAAGGTGTCTATGTTTCTAATTCTCCCCCTCCTGTAACCCAGTCTGGAAGGGAAACCCTTTACTTGATTTGCTAAACAAAGTGAAGATGACTTCCGTTTGCAAAAGGTAATTTTCAAAACTGAACTACAGAAGTAGTTAAAACAAAATGGTCTAAAAGCGCAGGAAGCTTGAATCAAGGTTGGCCTGCTGGTGTGTGTTTCTGACTCAGCAAGACTAGATTCACGGAATTGGTGGAATAAGGACTTGGGAAAATTTGATCTTTCATAAAAGCAGTTAGAACACTGACAAAAGTCATCAAAATCAATTTTTAGTAATGTATAAATTAGCTAAATACTTGCAAAAAATATAAAAAAAAGCAGGAGCTTGTATTGAAATTAAGTAGTTGAGTGTTGGTGAGAGAAGTTGTAAGCTTTATGGTTTTGAACTTGCCTTTTTCCTGCTGGGCAGTAGCCTTGAAAACCAAGCCAGAAGCTTTGAAACCCTGCTTGCTGAGAGAGAACACCATTTCCCTGGCAGCTATATTCACTATATATGTGTGTATCATTTGTATACTAAATAGATACACATATATACATATATAGACACTATATACACTATATATATATGTATCATTTGTATACTATATATACATACACACATATGTATACACATATAGACACTATATACACTATATGTGTGTGTATCATTTGTATACTATATACATATATACACTGTATATGTATCATTTGTATATTATATATACCATATATATGCACAAATACACTTTATATGTGTGTATCATTTCTATACTATATACATATATGTAGACACTATATACACTTATATGTATCATTTGTATACTATGTATACCATATATATGCATTATATACACTATATATGTGTATATATGTGTGTATCATTTATCTAATATATACCTTATACAATGGAATATTTACGTCATTCTATATGGTACATATTATATATCATATATAATATACATATGTATGTCATTATATATGACATATCAAGGAATGCAAGAGAACAATACATATACACAAGATAAAATTGTCACTAGAAGCCGTTCTCACAGAAGCCCAGATATTAGCTTTACCAGGAAAAGACTCTATATAAGCAATGATAAGTATGTTCAAAGAACTGAAAGAAGGCATTAGAAAGTCTAGCAAACGTGGGACATCTATAATTTTAATAAACAAATGGAATCTTGGGAGCTGACTATACAATCAAAAATAAATGAAAGCACTACTAGATGGTTTGACAGAAGATTGGAATGATGAAAGGAATTGAGAATGAAAAACAGATGTTGAGTCAGCTGAGGTTATCCATTCTGAGGAACACAAGGAAAAAAATAATAAAATCAATCTAGCCTTAGAAACCTACTTGGGATGTGATAAAGCATGCCAACATTTAAATCATATGAATGGCAAGTAAAGAGAGAGGACGTGTTTGAAGAACGAATGTTTGAATGCCATGGGCCCTATTTTATTTCTCATTTTATCTCCTTGGAAACTTGCGTTTTTGCCTCGCAAGACAGAAACTTATGTAATTCCAACCTTTTGGCATCCAGCCTACCTCACCAGCTAAAATGAAAACAAAGCTCTCAGACATCTTGAATACTTTAGTGCTGTGAAGAGAAACCAGGTCAAGAAGAATAGTATAAAACTTTAACTCCAGTTTGATCATTTATTAACTCTGATTTTATTTTCTTAGATTATTGAAACTTGGACTGTAGTACCTTCCTCATAAAATGGTTGTCCCGTTAAAAAGTATACTTCCCTTAGTGGACAGTATTATTTCTCTGTGCTCCACGTTTGATTATTTTATCAACCCCAGAAAGTAGTTTCAAGGAGGAATGGCAAATTAGTATGATGTGGAATTTCATTTGAAGATGCATTCAATATCTTTTTAAAAATATTTTATTTATTCATTTGAGAGAGAGAGAGAGAGAGAGAGAGAGAGAGAGACCACCAGGGCTACCACCTTGTGGGTCTGGTTTATGTGGTCCTGGGGAATTGAACCCGGAGCCTTAGGCACTGGAAGCAAGTGCTTTAACCGCTGAGCCATCTCTCCAGCCCGCATTCAATATCTTAAAGCCCATTCCTTACCAGGCTTGGGGTCATGGTGATAAATACCCATACAACACACCTGGAGTCTCCAATAGGACTGGAGTAGAGGAAACACCGCAAGACACACCTGAGCCAGGAAAGCTGCAGAGCTGAGTGGATGGCTGAGACCAGCCAGCTCAGCAGTGCAGCGTGAATGAACCATCAAGTTACAAGTCTTAGAGCAGCAAGGACCCCATGATGATAAGGACAAACCAATGGCTTGAGAGGAAAAGAGAATGCTTCAGGGGAATGGCCTGGACCAGACAAGGACACCTTTTTTCTTTTGAGTACTAGGAACAGGTATTCATTTACTGATCTGACAATTTCAGTTGGAAGTAACTCCAGGCTTGCTGGATTCTATGTAGACTATGCCCTACGAGCTTTGTAAAGTTTCCACCGTTCCTTCAACATCTTTGGTCTTTACCACTCTTAGTGCGGCAGGCAGTTTACAAGGACCTCATGCCAAAGCCGGTCGCTGGACGTCCAGGTTGGCCCCGTTCCCAACTTACCATTTTCTCCATGGCTGCCTCAAGTAACCTACCTCTGAGCCAAATCAAAAAGAATCCCAAATAATTGAAAATCCCAGAAGCTTCATTCTCAGGTCCAGGAACGAATCTGGCCATGGCCCTGGTGTAAGAGATGGACATGAGGTCTCTTTGAAACCTACAAGCAATAGATTTAATAGTAATAGTAATAGTTTAATAGTAATAGTAATAGCACTTCACCAATCCTCACTTATCACTGAGATGAGCTCCCACCATGATCTTCCCCAAAGACCTTATCTCCCGTTCCTGGGGTCCTCTCCATTTCCTTGTGAGGGTCTGCTAGCCACTGACACAGCACACACAATGATGGTTGGGTCTGCATTTCCCCCAGCAGAGCCTGGGGTGCAGTGTCCTATCATACTAGTTAGATACCCCCAGAATCATGCTGGAGTTTACCTCGGTGTGGTCATGCGTTACTAATGGTTCTCTGGAGAACCTAAATCAAAAGGAGACAAGAAAGTATTGGAGAGTATTTTTTATGGACAATGAATCACATAATTCCAAAGGCAGAGTAGACCTGTGGTCTGCTGTCATCAAACCAGAGAAGTCAGAGGTAGCATTTCACTTCAGTGTGAAGGCCTGAGACTTTATGGGAGTGTCACCGTCCAGGGGCTGTGGTGCTTAAAGTTCTGATATCCAAAGGCAGAAGTGTTTCCCAGTTCTGGAGAGAAAATTCAAACTTCCTCCACCTCTTTGTTCTATCCAGGGCCTCCAAGCATCACATGGCCTTCACCCACAGTTCTGAGGACAGATCTTCAGTCAGTTTGCCAGTTCATATGCTGATTTCTTCTAGAAAACCCTGTGGGCACCCAGAAATAATGTTTTATCAGCTAGTTGGGTATCCCTTAATCCAGTCATGTTGCCACAGAAAATTAAATATTACAAATGCACTGTGGGTTCCCTTTCCCGGATCTCTTTCTGGTTTATATCCAGGTTTTGACCTTTTCATAATACAATCCATGTACTTAGGGAGAAACTTGCCACTTTCACCCCCGCTCTGGAAATTGGCTAACAAGACCCATGTTGCCCGTTAAATTCATGTTGGGAGGCTATTGTCTGGGACCCTTGCCAAGAGAGTCTAATTTAGTTGTCTGGAATGGATCCAAACATCAGTATTATTTTTAACGTCTCTCAGATGATTTCAATGGGGATGAGTTATATGTGGCATTGTGTCCCCTTGAAATTTACATGTTGAAGCCCTAACCTTCAGTATCTCAAAATGTCATTTTATTTGGGAATAGAGTAATTGCAGATATAATTATTAATGATGAAATTACTCTGGTGTAGAATGAGACCCTAGTCTAACGTAAATGGCATCCTATAAAAAGAGGCATTGGACAAAGACATGCCAGGAGAACGTCGTGATGAGACCAAGGCAGGGATCAGAGTGATGAGTTTGTAAGGCAAGGTGCATCAGAGAGACACTTGCAAGGAAGCTGGGAGAGACACCTAAAGTAGTTTCTTCCCATAACCCTCAGGAAGACGTAGTCTTCTATGGCAGGTAGCAGATGCCTATAATCCCAGCACTTGGAGGTTACAAGCAGATTTCAAGATTTAATTCACTTCTCAAATTCAAGACCAGCCTGGGCTACATAGTGATATCTTGTCAAGGAAAAGAAGGAAAGAAGGAAAGGAAAGGAAGGTGTTAAGAGAGGGAGAGAGGAGAGGAAGGAGGAAGAAAGGAAGAGTGTAATTTTCTCATCACCTCAATCTTGGGTCCCATATCTCCAGAACTGTGTGACAATACATCTATGTTGTATAAATCATCTTGAGGGGGAGCTGTAGTCAGTCAGGAGTGAGGGCCCAAAGAGAGAACACCTGCCTACCCTCTTCAGCAGAACCAGAGTTCAACATCTTATCCAGCCATCCAATCAGCTCTCTCCCTCCTCCTCCTGAGCCAGCCCCTAGCCCAGACCAATCAGCTCTCTCTCAGGCTCACCTGAGCTTGAAGGTAAAGCCCACCCACCGCACTAAGATATAAATAGATCCTTACCAGGTGGGCGAGAAGTTGGTTTTTCAGCTCTCTTGAACTTCCAGGTCCCTGCTCTGGTAAGACCCACTCATCTCGACCCTGCTGGGCTGAGATGGGGGACCCCTACCCCTACTCCCCCTTGGACTCCCTATCCTCCCTGCCTTCCACAGGGCAGGAACTCTTTGTACTTTTATTTTCCTCTCTAAATCTAAATTAATTTAAAGCGCAAGCCTTTTAAGAAAATCCCCTTTTCTGTCTCCCCCACCAAACACACACACAGGCCCATGAACTCCCACGTTGGCTCTCAGTCCACGTGGGTGCATCCATTCCTTTTTCCTTGGTCTACAACACTCTCTTTTTCCCTTTACTTCCATGAATAAATGTAATGGTTTATACACTATCCTTTTCAGTCTGTTTTATTCCAATTCTTTTTTAATAACAGATAAGAACTCAAGGTTTGGAGGTTAAGATCTTTTCTTGAGTCTCCCCTCCCCCAAACCCAGTTTATGAAACTTTGTTACATAGCCATATATATATATATATATATATATATATATATATATATATATATATATATATATATATATATATATATATATATATAATTCATGGTTATGAGCCACTGGGTGAATTAAACTCTGAAAATCAGGTATATGCCAATCAACACATAATTAATTTTACATAGCCCTAGCCACTTGGACTAACCCAGATGTTAAACCAATGAGATGTGAGGGAAGACATAACAAACACCTCTGTGATTGATGTTACCTTTGTCTTCAAAGAGCCACCCGATGACTCCACCTTCCCCTCCTGGATGTTGTGATATACACCCTGGAACTGTGACATCTGTTTGACCACCTGAGAAAAGTCAGCAGAAGGATAAAAGCAACACAAATAAGTTGTAACCACAGCAAACTGCAGCCGGGGGTTCATCAAGCCAGGCTCCAGCTATGTGACCAACACATGTTTTGATTAAAATCTTTGGAATTATGTCTGTGTCTTTCTTCTTGTGCCCCAATAGTCCAATAGGGATGCTAGATTAGTTTCTTTTTTTTTAAAAAAAAAGTAGTACATGTTTATGATAACACAATCAAAAGTTCAATGAATGCCAAGATTTGTAGATGCCTTCATATACCCCATTTTCCATTGTCACAACTAGGAGGTAAATTCCATTTATAATCCATTGTGTATCATTTCATAATTTTAAAATCTGTCTACCTTTAGTAACATTATCTTCCCTTCATACTCTCTGTTGTTGCTTTTTTTGCATTCAGAATAAATTTACTTAAATTTGTATGATTAGGTTAAAGAAATTCTCAATTTTGTGAATTGACTTTTCTAGGGTTAAACTTTTAGGCTCAGGTTATTGAACCTTGACAGCTGGTCTAATCACCATCAAGACTAAAGCCGCACTTTAAAATCATAGCCTTTCCTG
The DNA here is from genome assembly GCA_004024765.1 of Zapus hudsonius. Taxonomy (NCBI): domain Eukaryota; kingdom Metazoa; phylum Chordata; class Mammalia; order Rodentia; family Dipodidae; genus Zapus; species Zapus hudsonius. The sequence goes on along the minus strand of PVHP010011384.1, from coordinate 33,521 downwards.
GTTTGGTCTTGGAGGCTAAGTTTGAAAATTGCATCATCATTTGAGACATGGGGCTTCTGGAGCTCTTAGTGAAATGAACTCATTTGAGGACATTGTTAAAATACAGATTCTTATTCAAGAAGAATAGTTGGTGATTCTGCATTTCTAACAGGAGCCCCTGGTGATTGCTGGTCTGCAGAGAAATAATAACAGGAATAACAGGAAAGGGGTGCTTTATAGGCAAGGTAAGTACTGTCAGGGTCTCAGAGCGCTCTGCCCTCCTGAGCTGCCATAACTGAGGCTTCAGAGGTCTCACTTCCCTAGGAGGGCTCCACGCGGTCCTAGAAAGCCTGGCTTCTTCCTGACCACCAGCCTACACTTCCCCATACATCCAGACATGTCTTGCAAAGTGGCTCCCTTACACTTCCTCCTCCTCAAAAAAGTCATATGTAATCCCCCATGCTCCCCCCTCTCTTTTTCCTCAGTTTCTTGAAATAAGGTGCATGTTCTGCTAGTTCTTTCTCTGTTCCTCCCTGCCTCAGTCTCCGCTTTCTCTCTCAATGTGCGCCTTTCCTTCTGGTGCGCTTCTATTTTAAACTCACACCCTCTTGTTCTTTTCTTCTCCCTCATTCTCTCCCCACTTCTAGTTTATGTTCTATCCCAGGTTTATTGGGGTTCCCGTACACCTGTCAGCCACAGCCACCACCATTTCTTCCAGCCCAGCCCTCCTCACCTACCCAAGACACCCTCCATCACTGACCCACCTCGTCTTGATTCCCAGACCCCTCAGGTGTCTTCCTTCTCTCCCAAAGAAGCTGCTCTACAGGACACATGCATTCTCCAAAACCTGCTCCCTCCCCTCCTAGGAAAACAGTGCCACTCTGAACCACTCCAAAATAAACCTTTCGAATCTCCCAGGAAAAGCTGTGGTCTCAGTATTGTACCACAAACTCTTAACAAGGATGAGAATAGTGATGACAAGATCAGGTGGCAGTCATGGAGGTCACCCTGCAGCATGTGCTAGAGATGACTAACCTCACATGAGCTCCCTAGGGTGGAGAAGGATGGTGCCTAACAACTTCTTGCCCCATCTTTACCACGCAAAAGAAATCAAGCGCATAAGCTGGGAGGCTAAGGGCAGAGTCCTTAAATAGATATCTTTTTCTCTGTCTTGTTTCCAGCTCTGAGACCCACCTGAGACCTGAGAAGTGATAGCCCCAGAGAAAGGGAAACACCATGAAAACTCCTCCGGTTCTTCCTCAAAGTGAACCAGCTTGACTAATCATATACTGTGAGACGTTTGTCTAAGTGGGTATCAGTGACCCAGAATCTTAAAGGGCTCCTTCATGTAAGCAAGACACATGCAGACCAACAGTAAGAAGAATGTTTCCCCAGATACAATGCCCACTAGGACCACTTGATGTTGGTTATTTCCCCAGACTCCCAATTACAACTGGAGTTGGGTGTATACATTCACAGATCTGTTCACTTGTCTGGGGTAGCTAGTTGAGGAGGCCAGGTCGAAGTCTCTGGAAAGAAATACCTCTCAGTTAAAATGTTGCAGGGGAAATGGTGAAAATTAATATCATTTTTAAATACCCGAAGATTAAGTGGTATCTCCATTCAGATATCTAATTTATCATCTGTGAAAGCCTATATGTCCTGGAGGACAACCACAGACAGCTACTAAATCAACTGAGTCTTAGCTTGACTACAGCTGCTGTCAGATCTAGGTGGGGACACTGTTCCAAAACATTTACTCAGTGACATGGATGTCTGCCCATCCCCACAATGTCCCCCAGAGGAAGGAAGACTTTGAAATCAGGTCCTTGCTGTGGTTCAAGCAGCTTGTCGTTGGGGTCATACAACCAGCAGAGACAGTTATGTCTGAGGAGTTGGTGAAGGGTTTTTAAAGAGGCATGTGGAATTTAGAGCAAGCCCTGATGAGTTTTCTGGATGTTTTGACATCACTGCATTGGTCCCTAAGATTGTGACGATGATTATTGTAAAAAGAGTATTATATCCCAATGGAAACTCAAATCTTGGCAGACTCTTGGAATTTGATGGAGACAGACTACCTGGAATGTGCCATGAAGTGACCAGACAACCAGGAATACCCATCATGACCTAGGCTCTGTCTGACTCACCAAGTCAGGAAGTCCAGACAACCCTGGAGTAATCTATAAGATAGAAGTGATATGAGGTTGTAGCCACAGAAATCACCAGCCCCATGTTGAAAGTCGGCTGAAGGATCAACTTGAACAAGACACAGTGATGGTGTGCCATCCTCCAGGATTCAGTAGACGTGCAGCACATACACGCTCAGCAACAAGATGAGATACCATGTCCCTAGGAGATGGACACATTGGTCTGAAAAACAAAGTATGGAGGTCCGTGTGATCCTTGGACCATTGCTCCATGGAGCACCTGAGGAATTGGTTCTTCCAGCCCATATACCTTTACGTTCAACAGGTCTGTAGGCTGTGCATCCCATAGGAGAGCACCTTAAAGTCCTAGTAAGCTTTACGTGTGGCGCTGCTCAGTCACTAGACTTGTATCAAGACGCCAGATGTGAGGAAAGAAGAGTCATTACAAGGCCAAGAGTAAATATTCTGACCATTAAGAGGAGAAGGTCTTGTTACACAGAAGATGACAAGAAAATGCTCTGGCATAGGTGATCCGCTAGGAAGGCTCTTTGTATGCTCTATCCACTGTTGATGCCAGATGACCTTCAAAGAGTCAGATGACCAATAGCTTACCCACCTACAGTGAGGAGTGAGAGTCTAGACCGTTATACTAGGTGAGTTTGCTGTCAATATAGGTGCTATTAAAGGAATCTGAAATAAGTTGTAGAGGGAGGGTGATGAATATCAATTGTAGTCTTGAGAATAATTGTATATAAGGGGCCCAGAGTTTATCCCAGTAAATTCAAAAATACCTCCCACTTAAAGAAAAAAACTAGTAGAATCCCTAAGTTCATAGAACTTGTAGAAAACGAGTGGATTGGGGACTCGTTGCATAAGCCTGACAACCATTGTTTGAATCTCCAGAAGTCACATAAAACTGGACACAGTGGTGACAATCTGCGATCCTAGCATGCTTAGGGCAGGGAGAGGTGGAGTCATGAGAATGACTGATATTCACAGTCGAGTATAACAAGAAAGACCCTGTCTCAAACGTGGTGGAAGGTGAGGACTGACACCTCAGAGCTGCCTTCTGAGCTCTATACGTGCACCATGCCATGAGTACACACACACACACACACACACACACACACACACACACACACACACATATACACACATACACAAACACATACACACATGCACACACACACATACATACCCACCCACCCAGCTCTGACTTAACTGTACTTAGGTGAAAGTGACCACCTTGCCCAAGGTCGTTATCTGCTTTGATTTCTGATTGGGTGAAGCAACATTTTACTTTAAATTCTGCTGTTTAATTTTCCTTCCTGTGTTTCTGCATCAGTGTCTTCCCCCCTCCCCCGCACAAATACTTGTATCAGAACACCAAACATGTTGTTCAGAGAACAAACCCTCCACCATGATAGCAGAAGTCTTGGGTCATTGACATATACAGTTGAAAGATCCAGGAAAGAAAGAAACAGCATCCAGACACAGAATTGCAAGATGACCAGACATCTGTAAGAGATGGTTTGGAGTAAATGTGAGCAGTTGAACTTCAAGCTGATCTCAGCTATCAATCTCTCATATTCCATATTATGTGAGGCAGAAGTTATACTCACCCGGAAGCTTCCAAAGACAGCATGGAATGTACAGGAAAATCTGGACTTTCATCTAGGGAGCTGCTTCCTATAAGTGAGTCCACGTAGATCACTTTGGGCTGGGGAACCAATCTCAGAGCAGAGCCTGCTTGATTCTATCCCGGTAAGATTTTCTTTTGAGGCCAGGGATGATAGGCTTATCTATGTGTTATGCACATCAAGATAGATCTTTTCAAATGCTGTAAAGGCTGAAACTTCCTGGGACAGAAGGAGAATAAATTCAACGGGACAGAAAAGGAGTTCAGGAATGCAAGTTGAAGCAGTGTTATCTAGTTGTATGTTTAAGCAGCAACAAAAGATACACAGAGAGCAAAGTGTCTTGATTTAATGTCCTTTCATCAAACTGTCTTCCTTTAGCATCCATTGATCACTGGACAGAGAAATGGAAACCATGCTCCATTACAAAACATCCAGAGAATTGTTTCTAGAAGTAAGGGAGAATTCCAAGAGATCACTGGATGATTCCAGAAATCAGTCTCAATGTTACAGCTGAGTGGGAACTTCCAAGATGTAGGAGTTGCAGGTAGATTTCTGACTTAGAAAATGGACCCTGAACTTCACCCAATGCTACTTGAAAGCTCTGTGAGAAAAACCTATATTGTAGTGTCACATTAAAGATTCTTCATACTTCTCATAAGTGAATGGGATGTTTCCCTGCCCTTTGAAATGGGGTTAGTATTTCCCTTTGACTAATTGAGTAGGTTGCAGTTGCTAATAACTACTCTAGACTTGGACTGTAATAGACTTTGGGAGTCTCTTGTTCCCCCATCTGCCAGGTAGAAAACTCACCTCGCTATGTGAGAGGTCCTGGACTATTTCAGGAGAGAATGGGTCAAGCAGAGTTCAGCTTTCCAAGGCTCCCAAAGCACTAGACATGACATCAGAACAGCCATGCCTAAATATCACTAAAGGCCAACAAATGTCACATGGGGCAAAGGAGTCTCTAAGCCTAGCTTTCTCCAAAAACTCAAATGGTTTTTGTCTTCTGAGAGAAGTTTTTGTTGCAAAACCACTTTATTTTACATTGCTTCTGATTTTTTGGTTAATTTTCACATGATCGACTTCTGAAACACACAGGGGAATGTGTCTGGCCTGCTCTGAATTCTCCAGGATTCCATAATACTGGTTTTATCCTAAAGCTAAAATATTGAACTTGGCTGTGTGATTGAAGGCACATTATAGCAAAACATCATTCTCCTTTAACAGCACGGAATGCACATTATAAATGAAAAACAATTTTGCTCCAAAGATCTTCTTTTTAACTTGGCCATGTGGTTATGGATACTGTTGCCGTGGAATCCTCATGGGCTTAGTGTGGCATGAAATTGATTATATTGAGAAGGCATTTACTTTGGATAAGTGTGACGAACTGTATTGTTTCTCACCGTATGCTTTTTGTTTTGCATTATTCCATTCTGAATTTGGTAGCTTCCTTCCTATTCCCAAGCTGTGTTTCCTGAAAACAAGCATGTTAAAAATGGTGGTGGGAGCCACTTTTCCTTGGAATTTTTGCTATGGCATTTTTAGGTTTCATCTATTCACCTAAAATACATATGTATATATCATTTATATATAGTGCATTTATATATAAATATATATTATATAAATATGTATTTAGTACATATATATAGTGCATTTCAAGTGAATTCTTGGGCTCTCTTGGGCAGGAGCGAAGTTAATCTAAAGCGTCTCTCCCCTTGACTAACAGACTATGGAGAGAAAGGTCCTCAAGGAATTGGAATCCCATGCTGAGAGAAGGAGGAGGATGGTGCCTGATGATGTCACAGGGTTAGATGTCACAGGGTTCTAACAACTCACCAGACAGCTTCGCAGGAGTGACTGGACCACAGGCTGACCAGAACCACTTAGTTGTACAGATCTCTTGCTGTCTAAATTTCAGAACCAGATCCCAAAGATGGACTTGAGGACTCACTGTTTCTCTTTGTTTTTCTTCCCTGTGTGGACATATTGAAAAAAAATCTCCCTCCTCTACTTTCCACCATTGCTTATTTATTTAAGTAGAAACTCTGTGTACAAGTCTTACTGGTACCCCCATTTCCCTCCCTCCCACCCCTATTCCACTGAGGATCCTCCTCAATGGGATTGCTGGAATGTTCCATGGATGGAGAGCTCTGAGTTGTACAAGCAGCAGACCGTTTTTTGTTTTCTGTTTTTTCCAGGGGGTGTGTGGGGAGTTCAGGAGGACAATGTATCTGGATATTTCCCCCCCATCATGGCTCTTACAATCTTTTTACCCCTGCTTCCAAAAAGTTCCCTGAGGCATGGTGGGTGAGTTTTAAGTCTGCTTTAGTATTAAGGACTTAAGAGTCTCTGAATTTCTACATACGACTGTTTTGTTTGTTTTGGTTTTTCAAGGTAGGTGTCTCACTCTAGACAAGGATGACCTGGAATTCAGTAAGTCATCTCAGGCTGGCCTCATACTCACAGCGATCCTCCTACCTCTGCCTCCTAAGTGCTCTGTCACTATTACTGTTGCATAGGTTGTCAGGCTCGCTGTGGAGGCAGCGCTCTTGTTCGTCTCTCCACTTCCTCTGTGGTTTCACCTGCATCCTAGATGATGTATTTAGGGGTGATTCATCTCCGGCCAGGGAGTCAGCCATGATCTCAGGGCTTGTTGGTAGAATTGGGATGTCCACAGTTCTCGCTGCCTTCTGAAGAATACAAACAGATTCTGTAATGGAGAGTGAGATCAGTGTAGGTTAAATGGGAGAAAACACTATTAATTTGGCGAGATTGTGCTGGGTGTGTACTGTCTTTATGCCCCTGGTTAGCGGGGGGCTTCTCCTTGAAGTCTGGATTCTTGGTTTTTCCCATGGATGCTGCTGTAGAGAGAAGGAAAAGGGCAGGAAGCAAAAAGGAAGGAATGTGTAGGTTCTTCATTTGTGGGAAGCAAATGGGAAAATATTGTAATATGCACATTAGGGAATACATATCCTGGTCATTTCAGAAATAATATGTTGCAAATATAGATAGTACTTTAAATTAGTTTGAAATTTTCACTAACAACCACTGGTGGAATTCACTTTTATCCCCGAATTTGCTTTAGCAAGATATTATTGAGATCGCGCCATTGTTTCTTCAGTTGGTGTACTGAGGACAGGTGGCTGAGTCTAACCTATGAAGGCCATAGCCTAACCTCAGAAACTCTGCTAACAATTCTGGTGAGTCAAGGCCAGGAAAAAAGACATATTTCCAGTGTCAGCCACTGGCCACACATTGACCGTGGATGGGGAGGAAAGACTAAGCTATGGAATCACTTCATTTCAGGAACTTTTTGAGGGAGAAACAAGAGAAAGAATATTTCTTATAGGTAGTCATCCACAGACAAGGCCCAAAGTGAACAAGGAGATGCCATCTCGCCTGCCCTGGCAGACGAGCCACGACAGTGCTGATCACTTCTCTCTATGTCCACACACGGGGCTGGTCCTTCCAATCAGGTTTCTCCCTCACACACTTTAGTCTGATGGCAAGGCTCGTCCTAACTGGATGTCTGACTCACATAAATGGCCTGGCATGTGCGAAGTCTCTCTCTTGGTTGCATTCTCCTGGCATCAGGCTCTCCTGATTCCTGCTTTGGTAAGCTTTCCCCCTGGAAGGGAATTTCTTCTCTTTTGGGGTATTTTCCTGCCTTGGTTTGGGGTGCTCTCTCACTTTTGTTATATTTATGACTTTATTCTAAGTACTGGGTCCTTTATTAGCTAGTCTCTTAACTTTCTTCTAAGTAAAGGTGAAGGGCTTGTGCTTTCATGCTGTACTTTGTGTGTGTGTGTGTGTGTGTGTGTGTGTGTGTGTGTGTGTGTGTGTGTATGTGTGTGTGTTGTGTGTATGTATGTGTTGTGTGTGAGTGTTGTATGTGCGTGTGTATGTGTGCTTCTTCTGAATGTTTTGGTCTAGGCTCCCATGTCTTCTTGCCTTCCATGGGTGTGTACCCTCTCCATGGAGATTCCTTGTCTCTCCTTTCCAGCCAGGAGGCAAGGAGGGGAATTTCCTTCTGGTTTGAGTCTTTCTAGGACTTCTGTTGGATACCAATTCTCCCTAAATAAACCTCATGACTCATGATTTATTCTTCTCAGAGTCTGTTTTCTCATTTATTTGTTAAAACAAATAAGAACCTAAATGTTGGGGTTCACAGACCTGGGCCCTCCCAACCCCCCAAATGTCACATCATTTCCTCTCTCCACATCAGTTGCCATCCTCTACCTTCTACTTCTATGGGGAAAGTAGGGAGACAAATATTTAGACTTTGTAGGGGTCCTCAAAAAACTCTAATCCTTGGTAAGTTTCTTCCCAGTTAGTGCACCTTGACTTTGACTTCCTTTAATGTTAGGAGCCCCTGTGTGCTGTTTGAGTTGTTTTAACAACATTTGTGGTGTCTTGACCTTGGATGGGAGGAAACTAAATGGTCCCATACAGCTGTGGAATCACTTAATTTCAGGAACTTTTTTTTTCCATCAAAACAGCAGCAAACTTAAAAGGGATTTATTTGTGATTTCCTATATATATATATTTAGCTTGTAAATACAAGACTGTGAATGTATTAAGAGACAATTTCTGTTAAAGTTTTCATTGTGTTTCACTTCAAGTACTATACAAGTTAAAATCTGATAAAGGATTTACATTCAGTTATCTGAAACTCCCCATCTCAGACTTTTGTTTTAATGTGGTGGGTAACTTCATCTCCAAAGATACCACCATCAGGAAAGTCTCTCTTATGGCTTCTAGGACTTTCATTAATTAGTGTGCATACAGTTCTCATTCTCTATGTCATTGTCATTATCATTGCTCTCT
>PVHP010011384.1:0-24825 GCA_004024765.1 Zapus hudsonius | reverse complement strand
CATCAAGAGGAAAAAAGCCAGTTCCACTGAAAGTGTCTTGTCTCTGGTAGAAGAGTACATATGCTGCTTTGGACACAATTTGGTCTTTAGATGCAGTGGAGACACTACTGTCATCAAAATAGTAACATTTTCCATCATCTTTATTTTTTGCAAAAGCAGTATAATGTCCTCCTCCCATCCCTCCATAGTGGTTGGAAACAGCAATCAAATTATAGCGGCAAGGACCTGCATTTGCATTAATTAGGAATTCTGACATATCCAAGTCATTGATAGGAAAATCAACTAAAGTATCTAACTTATCTCTCATGTATTGACTATGAAAATCGCTTGAGATGAACCACAAGTACTGGAGGCAGGGACCATAAGTCTAATTTCTTTGTGGCTTGCTGATGTTCTTTACAATTTGGACAATAACAAGGATCTTCAGGATCTAACTTTTCTTTTGTTGTAAAAAGATCAATGCAATCTTTTAATTTCACAAAGGGCTTTTTAGGAGGTTTATATTCCACACTTTCATGTTTTTCAAAATCCTCAGCGGCATTTTCCTTAAAATATCTCTTTTTCAAATCAGGATCCCAATCCAGAGCAAGAAAAGTTCTTTCATCTAACCTAGGTTGCCTATCATCAAATCTTATATGCCTGGTATCATCTTTGATGTAATTGATGTCAGTATTGCCTAAGTTGTTGAATTGGAATATGAACAAACGCTTCTTGTGTCCCGTGAGTTGACCTTTGCAAGTCTTTTCAGTACATGATCCATTTTCAGAATCATTATATCCTCTAACTGAATCTTCAGACTGACTGTTTTCATTTTCTGAGGGAAGTCCTTGATCCTGGCTGGATTCATCATCTGGTTCATCTGTTTCCATGTCACTTGGTGAGCCTTCTTGATGTATGCCATTTGGGCCATTCCCATTAATATTTTGGTCCTTACAGCAATGTAGGGATCCTTCAGTTTCTTCTGTTTCAGTAGATATTTGGACATACTGGCACATTCTCAAAAGTAGGAGATTGAGGGGGCAGAGCAAGATGGTGGATGAGTAACAGCGTTGCCAGGACTCTCTCCTATAAAGGTTTGATTTTCCAGCTGGGATCCAAACTTTGGACACCGGCTGGACCTGAGCCCCGGCCCTCCCTCTCCCCCCCCCAGCTCCTGTGCCAGTGCAGACGGGGTTCCCCAGCGGCTCTCTGCTCTGCAGAGGAGCAGAGAGCCAAACCCTCCCCCAACCCAAACTCCCGCCATTGTCCCATCACAGCAGGTTCCTAGTCCACGCCACAGATTGAGCGGCTTCCCCTCACAGGGCTCCACTCCCTCCAGCACCCGATCCTCAGATGCACTTCTCTCCACGACCCCCCCCCCCACATACACAGGCAGACGTGATCCTTGGGCAACCTGACCTAGCTTGGTTCTGGGGCCAGACCTGAGGCAGATACCTGGGAAACTAGGCAGAGCTGGTATAGACGGGTACCTGCCAGGGGGGCACGGGCTATCTCTCCATGGAGGTTTGATTTTCCAGCTGGGATCCAGGTCCTGAATCACAGCCGGACCTGAACCCAAGCCCAGCCTCTCCCCAGCTTCGGGACCACCACAGGGTTCCCCAGTGGCTCTCTGCTCCTCAGGGAAGCACAGAGCTGAACCCTCCCCAGCCACAAGCTCCCGCCATTATCTTCTCCCTTCCGTTCCAAGCCTGTGCCTCTGATTAAGCGGCTTCCCATCCTTGGGGGCCCCCTCCCTCCAGTACCCGATACTCAGGCACATTTCTCTCCACGACCCCCCCATACAAAGGCACACATGATCCTTGGGCAACCTGACCTAGCTTGGTTCCGGGGCCAGACCTGAGGCAGATAGATACCTGGGAACCTCAGCAGAGGCCGGTACAGACGGGTACCTGCCAGGAGGACACAGGCGGTCTCAGTGAGTACCAGGGATCACGTGCCACTGCCAGGAAGTAAACTGGGCTGAATAGCACTCCCCAGGGTGCCTGAGTCCCACTCCCCTACCTGGATATGGGCAGAAACCAACGAAAAAAATCCCACAGAAATCAAAGACAGAACTCCCCAACCCAGGGCCCTTAGTCCCATTATGGAACAGGAAAGTGGCAAGGAAGTAGAGGCAGCACATATACAATTGCAAAGAAAGAATAATATGACTCCTGACCACAACTGCAATGCAAACATAAAGCAGTTAATGACTGATATGGAAATTATGAGAAAAGACATGAATAAGATGAAGCTTTTTAATTCAGGCATAGACGCCAGACTGAATTTAAGGGAGAGAAATATGAATGAATTCAGAAACACATTAAGTGAATTAAAGATTAATCAACTAAGGGAGGAACTAGACAATCAATTGATTAAATTTGCTGAGGACTTCAGAAAACTTAAAAATGATTATCAGGAATCCCAAGCAAAAACAAAAATAGATTGGAAATTGGATGTCACCAAAGAATTGGAGACTATAAACAAAATTATAGCAGAAACCAAAAATGAAATGGAGTTGTTAAAAACCTCCCTTGAATTAATCAGTCCCAGAGTTGACAATCTGGAGGAAAGACTCTCATAAGTTGAGGACAAGACAGAGGGAATTAATAAGGATGCCATAGGTTTCAATAAATTCAAGAAATCAAGTGAACAAAATTTGAGGGATCTATGGGATAGCATAAAGAGGCCCAATATTAGAATCATGGGGATCCCAGGGGAGAAGAAGCCCAGGCTAAGGGCATAGGAAATATCTTCAACAGAATTATTCAAGAAAACTTTTCCTATTTAACAAGAGAAAGCCCATTCAACTTTCAAGGGGCCCAGAGGACTCCAAACAGAGAGGACATGAAAAGGAATTCTCCAAGACACATTTTAATTAAGGTACCTAACATAGAAAGCAAAGAGAAAATACTCAAAGCTGCTAGAAGAAAGCAAACCATAACTTATAAAGGAAAAGCCATCAGACTTACCTCAGACCTATCATTAGAAACCATGAAAGCCAGAAGAGCTTTGAATAATGCTTTTCAGGGCCTAAAGAAGTATGGCTTTCAACCGAGACTACTGTACCCAGCAAAGCTATCTCTCATGATAGATGGAGAAGTGAAAGTATTCCATGAAGTAAACCAGCTCTACGACTATTTGAAAACAAAAACAAAATTTCAGAATATCCTGTAAGAGATATCCCACACAGAAGAAATAAGAAATCTACCTCAGAAGAGTATCAGAGATCAGACACGACTATCACAGTCAGTGCGCTAATAACAGCAGCACAGACAACAACCCCCATTATTCCTTCATCATGGCAGGGCTTAAAGCAAACCTCACAGTTATATCACTGAATATAAATGGACTTAACTCCCCTATAAAAAGACACAGACTTGCAGGGTGGATCAGAAAAATGGACACCTCCATCTGCTGCCTTCAGGAAACACACCTTACTTCTAAAGACAGAAATCTTTTTAGAGTAAAAGGATGGAAAACAGTTTATCAGGCATGTGGAAGTAAAAAGAAAGCAGGTGTGGCTACATTAATCTCTAACAAAATAGACTTTACACCAAAATCAATTAAAAAGAATAATGATGGTCACTTCTTACTCACCAAAAAAAATGATCCAGCAGGAAGATATCACCATCATTAACATATATGCACCAAATTTGGGTGCAACACAGTTCATAAAGGAAACCCTACTCAAAAATAAAGCAGAAATAGATTCTAATTCCATCATAGTAGGAGACCCTACTATCAACCCTAGACAGATCAACCAAACAGAAAATCAGCAGGGACATAATGGAGCTTAATGACACCATTGACCAACTGGGGATAATAGATATGTACAGAACGTTCTACCCCAAAGACACAGAATATATATTCTTCTCAGCAGCGCATGGGACTTTTTCTAAAATTGATCACATCTTATGTCACAAATCTTCCCTAAACAAATTCAGGAAGATCGAGGTAGTTCCTTGCATCATATCAGACCATAGTGCATTAAAGTTAGAAGTTAACAGTAGAGCAGGATCCAGAAAATACACAAAGTATTGGCGTCTGAATAATTCGCTCCTAAAAAATGATTGGGTTATCCAAGAAATAAAACAGGAAATTCAGAATTTCCTAGTTTTAAATGATGACGATAACACATCATACCAGAACTTATGGGACACAATGAAGGCAATCATGAGGGAAAAGTTCATCGCACTAAATGCCTTCATATCAAAGACAGAGAGGTCTCAAATCAATCACCTAACCACCCACCTAAGATCATTGGAACAGACGGAAAAAGCTAACCTGAGGAGCTCAAGATGAAAGGAAATAATTAAAATCAGAGCTGAGATTAATGAATTGGAAATAAAGAAAACAATTAAAAAATAGATAAATCAAAGAGTTGGTTCTTTGAATAAGTTAATAAGATCGACAAACACTTAACCAATGGGACCTTATCAGGCTCAAGAGCTTCTGTACAAACAAACCATACTCAGAGCCAATAGACCCCCTTCAAATTGGGAAATGATTTTCGCCAGCTACAACTCTGACAGAAGCCTAATTTCAAAAACCTACAGAGAACTCAAAAAAAATTAATAACAATAACCCAAAATGCCCCCTCAAAAAATGGGGTACTTATCTCAACAGAGAATTCATGGAGGAGGAAATACAAATTGCCTTGACTCATCTAAGAAAGTGCTCAGCATCCTTAAGCATCAGGGAAATGCAAATCAAAACCACAATGAGATGCCATCTTACCCCTGTCAGAAGGGCAATCATAAAGAAAACCAACAACAATCGTTGCTGGCGAGGATGCGGGGAAAAAGGAACCCTCATTTACTGCTGGTGGGATTGCAAACTTGTTCAACTGTTATGGAAAGCAGTGTGGAGACTCCTAGACAGAATGGACATAGAACTACCAATGGACCCAGCTATCCCTCTACTAGGCATCTACCCGCAAGATGCCACATCTCGATGCAGAAAATTTTGTACAACTATATTTATAGCAGCTCAATTCATAATAGCCAAAAATTGGAATCAACCCAAATGCCCATCCATGGAGGAATGGACAGCGAAACTGTGGTATATTTACACGATGGAATTCTACTCAGCTGAAAGGAAAAATGATATATCGAAAATTTAGGAAAAAATGGTCTGACTTCGAGCACATCTTACTAAGTGAACACTCAAAAGAACAGAGAATTAAACGCAGCATACTCTCCCTCATATGTGCTCCTTAACCAGGATAACTGTTTTCTTTCTGCAGACTAGTAGAAAGAAGTGAGAGGTTATGAAAGAGGGGTAAGGGAAGGGGGGAGGGGAATGGCTTAAGCAAGAGGCTAAACCAAATTAGGCTCAAAAACATCAAATCCTCACAAGCATACTGTAACCTAAAGAGTAAGTAGTGGGCGTCAACTGGCAAGAGGGGCCATGAGTAGTAGGGGAGAATGTCTAAGTCTTTGAATAATTGAGCAGTCTGACAGCCCTGGGTCCCGGCCACCGGTCCCTTCCCTCACTGAGCTGTTGACCAAAGTGACCCATGAGGTTCCAAAAACAAGACAGAATTCTATCAAGGCTCTTGAAAGCCCTCCCCAGGCCTGAGACAAAACCCTGTTGCTGAAGAAACCACAGAATGCCATCGATCAACATTGAGACCCTTTGAGGTCTGGAATGGTAACCAGCCCCCAGATGGCAGTTAGTGCAGTGCTGGAAGGCACTGCACAAGCTGCCAGAGGAAGCTGATCAACGATAGCTGGAGTAAGCAGACCACTGGCATGAAACACAGTCTGAGGCCATGAGTTGGCTGATCACACCTCCTACTGGGAGAGAACAGCAAACCAAGAAAGGAGCATTTGTGCAATGGATGAGCCTGGGCCTGGGGGAGACCATCAACAGATATTAAATTCGGGCAAATATTCCACTCAGTGAGGGGGAACCCTTGATTCAAACTGGGGATTCAGGGTGATATGCACCGGATCCCATACTCTTGGGCTCCCAGGACAAGATGCACTATGCGAGCGACTGCCGGGGAGGCTACTAAATATAGAAGCTAGGTAATCCAGAATGTTGCATATTGTTATATATATTATATATATGTTATATATATATTGTTATATATATTGTATTGTATGTATATGTTATATATATGTTATATATATATATATATTGTTAACCTATACTGATCTCACTCTCCGATGGAGACTGTGTTTGTATTTTTCAGGATACAGCGAGAGAGTTACGGCCCATATAACCCCACCAATCGACCGCAGGCAGAAAGAGGAGATCCTGGCAAGAGATGAGCCACCACAGTCATATCTTGGAGGATCCATAGGGAACCCTGCAGAGAATGACGGGGTGAACAAGGGACCCACAGCCACAGCCATCCAATCAACACAGGATAAGCCAGTGAGACAGAAACCAATGATTCTCGACACAAAAATCCCTAAGTTCAGAACATCAAAGCATCCTTAATACTCACCCGCCAGGACTCAGGGAACTGAGCGGAAGAGGGGGCGGAAAGATTGTGAGAGCCATGTTGGGGGAGAATATCAGAGGTATGGCACCCCTCAGTAACAACACACTTGGGTCATGAGAACCTGGCTGAAGACTGGGCTATCCATGGTCCCCTACCACAAAGACTGATCCAGATGGCCCACAGAGGAGGATATCCAGCTGACTGGGGATAGGGAAGGGGGCAATGAGGAATTGGGGATAACAACTCATTGTTGGCCCACTAAACAATGTAACTCATTGTGGATAATTTTTAAAAAACGTAGGAGATTATAGAGTTTATATTCAGTATTGTTTCATGGTACAGTCATGAGAAAAGGCTGACCAAAAAGTGTAGAACCAGTATGGTGGGTATAACTTGAGTGTCTGAATTTTTCTCTCAGGCAAACAGGAATAACCACATGTTCTGTATCTTCTGTCTTATTGATACCAATTTCAAACACATAAATATCATCCCTTTCCACAGCCAATATTCTGTGAACTCTATGATTGTATATATCAGTAACTCTTATCTTATCTGCTGGCACTCCAATTTCAGGAACTTTTTGAGAGAGAAACCAGAGAAAGATTTTTTTGTAGGTAGTCGTCCAGGGACAAGGCCCAAAGCCAACAAGGAGATGCCACTGGGTGACTAGCTCTGCCTTTGGGAATTCTTCTGAGCCTTTGAGGTTCTGTTGTACCTTTGGGGCTGTTATGCAGCACTTGTCAGTTTGGAAGCCCTTTTGGACAAAATTGGAATTTTGTAGAACTACTTGGGTATCATCTTCACTATGACAGGAAAGGTTAAAGTGTGCTTATCTTTGTAGCTTTGCTGAGCCATTGGGGTTCTGTTGAAATGTGTGAGACAGAGAAACAAGATTACTGAGATCTCCGCTGTAATGTGCATAGCCATGAAAAAAAATTAAGTTTATAATATCTTGGTGACCCCTAGAGATAATTCTCGCTAACTAGTCTTTAATAAACTTATAATGATTTTTTGAATTAATGTAATTGTTTTTGTGTCATTTTGTGTCAAAATAAAATGGGGCAAAACTTAATCTGCTCCAAGATACCCTTGAAAATAACTGAGAAACCAACTTCTGGCCACTTCTTCACATTTCTTTTTCAAACTTATTTCACGCTAAAAATTACTATTCTTTTCATGTTTAATTTTAAATGTGTGTCTATATAAATGTGAGTGTTCTGGAGATGAGTTTTGGACTGCATTAATATATAGTATATATAGCTTCTTTTCTTTTCCCTCCCTTTCGTTGAAAAAGTAGGCTAACTAAAATTCAGGAATTTAAGAGTTAACTGTAGAATTTTGAAGAAAAACTCATCCTACAAGGCGTTTACCTCAGTTATGCTTAACTAAATTGTTAATTACATGACATGAGAAAGAAGAAAGATCTTATTAACCATGAGCCCTGGCAAATAAAAGAATGATTTTACCCCAGAGGAAATAGGTAAGGTCTCATACATAATTCTAGCATGAAAAGGAATATAACCCAGAATAAGGGGTGTTTCAATTGGTCACAGAGATGTGAAGTCATATATATAGAGAGATGATTAGCTGGCTATTTCCTAGCCTGATATAATTTTGGCTCTGAACCTGCCACATTTAACTCTCTGTTCTAGCTGAGGTTGGCCACTGAAGTTCTATAAGTGTGGCTGCCTCTAAGGGCCTCAAGCATCACATCACAGTTGATGCTCTTGGGAAATATTGTTACTGCCTCCTGTTGTTAGAAGGCTTACCCTGCTGTTATCTTTATTGTTAGAAGGCTTACCCTATCTTACCCTTATTGTTAGAAGGCTTACTCTGCTGTTATCTTTATTGTTAGAAGGTTTACCCTGCTGTTACCCTTATTGTTAGAAGGCTTACCCTATTGTTAGAAGGCTTACCCCTAGGGTCTCTTATAGATGAGTCTGAATCAGCTCAGGAGGGATGCATGATTTACAGAACATTCTAAAAAGAAATTCCTGGGTCATATTAATCTACCATAGTATTTACATGTGACACATCATTTAGGAATATAGTCACCTGTTTCCAAAGAAGGCAGGTGTCTCAAAGACTCAATTGGCATTTTATAGAGGGGTGATTAGGATGGTTTCCTTTTTAATGTTACCAGGGATGGGGTCCATCCTTAGAAGACCTTTAAGCCCACTAATGTCTACCTTCCTAACATGATATTACACTCAATGTATATGTATATCCATAAAATTATAAAGAAAAACAAATAGTATCATTCACAGAAAGGAAATGTTAGATTTAGAATCTTTGTTCATTGGATCATTAGACTCAATACTTAAGTTTTAACAGAAGTTGTTTATATGTAATATAAATGCTACATAAGTGAGAAAGATGAAAATAAAAATGTTATTAGAAATTTTGTTCAGTTTTTTGATGGTTTTCAGGTACTTTTAGTGATTATAAAATGCATATATAAACGCCATCCATAATTTTCTAGAGTGTAGATATAAATTTATGGACCTTAAAATAAATCTCATAAGAAAATATATAACTGGGTTGGCCATAACCAGAATGTTATTTATATGGGTTTTTTATTACATCTAAAATATCCATAATTTGTTTGGAAAATAGATATAAATTTACAAGGCTTGTAGAAAAATAAATCATATAAGAAATCATTTATATGTAACTAGGTTGGCCATAACCAGAATGTTTGTTATAGGGTTTTGTTCATGATATACATTCAAAGCAATTAGATATTCTTAGGATATTATTTACTTTTAGTAAAAAAATTCGAGGCTTTACTTTAGAAGACAAAAATGAATACTTTATGAGTTCTATTTGTTTTGTCATACCTTTAACAGAATTAGGACTGCTTTCCATTTCTGTTTCAGTTGAAATTTTTATTGACAGTTTTCCTTCGTGCATACGATGTATTTTCATTTTCATCCCATCTCAATACCTTCTCTTGAACCTTCACCCTCTGAACCGTCACTCTTCCCTCTGAACCTTGTCTTCCCAACTAGTCCCTTATAGACACTGATGTATCTCTTTCTTTTCTTGTGTGTGGGTATGAGCCACCGAGTTTCATTAAGTTTTAATTAGGCTTTGATGGGCATGGGTAGGGAGCTATTTATGAGAGAAGATGGGTCCTACCAGTAGCTGTAGGAAATGTCTCCCACTCCCCTGGTCACCATTAACTACCTCACTTCCCAGGGAGGGATAGAGCCTTGTGCCCTCCCTCCTCCCTCATCCACTGATGAACATTGATGGCCCCACAGTGTGCAGGTCTTGTGCAGCTTACACTGTGAGGTCAGGAATGGAGCAGACATGCTCCAATGGCAGCATCTGACATCCCTTCTCCTCATCCTCTGGCTCTTCTGTTTTTCCCCCCTCTTCCACATTGTTCCCTGAGCCTTGGACGTTGTGATATAGATGTCTCATTTACCTCTGAACACTTTACAGGTACTTATTCTCAGACTTTGATGAGCTCTGAGTCTCTTCAGTAGTTACTGATACCTGCAAAGAGAAGTTTCTCTAATCAAGTGTGAAAATGGTACCGACCTATAGATATAGATCATAGACAAACAAATTTAGAGTATAATTTGATAGGCACATACTTAGCAAAAAAAAAAAAACAGTATTAGCTTTCCTTTCAGGGCCTATGACCTCTCCAGACATGGCTTTTGACTTAGGGTTTCAGTACCAGGCATGAATTCCCTCCCATGGAGCAGGCCTCAGATACCATCAAAGAACGGTTGGTTACCCCATAATGGTCAGCCACAATTGCACCAGTGGGAACATCCTGCCTGCCTGACTCGTTGTATAGCTTCCCTGGTCTACTGAGGGTTAGAATTACTGATGACGTTCCCCCAGCAGTCTGCAGAGCACCTTTGAGCATGATGACAGCTAGCCACCAGGAAGGAAGATTGCCAGTCAATTTCAGCTTGATTCCTCAGTGTCCTCCAGCCAAAATGAGCCGTGTTCTCAGTTATGGGGTCTTACCATCTAGTTCTGATGGGCAACCAAGAGCATTATCCGTAGCCTGTATTGTTTTGGGGTTGGGGCTTCAGGGCCTCCCTGACCACAACTCACTGGGAGCTATCTCAACCCTGGCACTGAGACTATATAATAACTATGAGTCCTATAATAACTATGGCTTCTGAGAACAGCAGATCCACCTATGCAGGGTACTTCTGTTCAAACTTATTAAAATTTATATTTTGTTAAAATATAAAAAATATATTTTATTTAGTGTGCAAATAGACTTCCATCTGGCTTTTCTTGCGTCTTTAATTTTGATGAACCTCCTCTGTCCTCTCTCGTATCCCCACCCCGACCTTTCCCTCCCCAGTATTCCACTCCTCTCATATCACACGGGTTCTACTGTCCCGTCTTCCCCTCAGTCCCCCTCATGGCCAATTTCTAGCTTCCTGGCCTCTCTGGGGTCTCATTCGTATAAACCCTAAAAAGGAAGCTAGAATATGCCTATGAGAGAGAACAAGGCGCTTTTGGTTTTCTGAGCCTGGGTTCCCTCACTTAGTGTAATCTTTCCTAGATTTGTCCATTTCTGTGAAAACTTCATATTTTTGTCATTAGAATTCTATTTAAATCTTAAAATTTAAAGCTCTAAGCTGCCTTACTCAGTGGAACTGCATTATTTGCAACATACATTAAGAAACAGATATTAGTATGATGACATGTGTTGTAATAATAATTTTATGTCATATGTGTAACATATTAGTTTCTAATAAAAAGGAGCTACCGTGTTTGCTCAGGGCAGGAGGAGTGAGCTGTTAAAGCTTCAACTACTCTATTTCCATTAGAAACACCTGCTTCATAGCATCTGCCATTTCAGTGGCCTAAATACTTCCCTTATGTCCGATTTCAAACGACCAGCATCACATTGTTGAGCAAGGACTTGGCAAGGGATGCCTATCAGCACTTCCTGTGAGCTGGTGGGTGCCATGTCTGGTGTCTCTCCTTCAAGATTTCTCTCTACGTCTTCCCATTAGAGATTTTCCATTATGTTATTACCATGTTAGTAACAAGTATTTTAAAGGAATGTGAATATAATAAAAAGAAAACAGGTTTTAGAATCATACTGTTGCCCAAGTTCCAAATGAACAAATTTAGCTAGTTTCCTAGCCTCTTAAAGACTCACTGTGGTGAGTGGTGTGTGTGTGTGTGTGTGTGTGTGTGTGTGTGTGTGTGTGTGTGAGTGTGTGTGATTGTGTGTATATGTGTGTGAGTATGTGTACGAGTTTGTGTGTGCGTGTGATTGTATGTATGTGTATGTGTATATGCGTGCGTGTATGTGTATATGCGTGCGTGCATGTGTGATTGTGTGTGTATGTGTGTGTGTGTGAGTGTATGTGTATGAGTGTGAGCATGTGCGTGAATGTGCATGTGTCTGTGTGTGTGAGTGGGTGTGTATGAGTGTGTATGTATGTGTGTGCGTGTGTGTGTGTGTGAACACAGGTGACCCTGGGTCACAGCAGGAGTATGGATGGGCAAGGCCAATCTCAAGTTCGGTCTCCCTTGCTTTGGAGTCTGAGTCTCTAGTTCCTGGCTGGCCAGCAGGCTTCACACTTCTCCTTTTCCCTCCAACCGTGGTGTAGGCATGCGGGATTCTAAGCCCTGGAGCTCCAGCCCGGCTTCCTGTGGGCTTAGGGATCTGAGCTTGCAGCACACCCGCTCAGCCGTCTCCTCGGCCCCAGGGTTTGTTCTTGTGGAAACTGTCTGTTCCATTCATTAGCCCATTTATTGGTTGGATGATTTATTTTTCCAGTGCTGAAGTTTTGCAGTTGTATATTCTAGACATCCATTGCCTGCCAGAGGTAGAGTTGGCAAAGACGTCCTGCATCCGCTAGGCTCTATTCAATTCTGTAATTGTTTCCTTTGTGCTGCGGAAGCCTTTTAATGCCATATGATTTTTTACAATTCTATTTTTTGTTTGTTTTTCAAGGTAGGGTCTTGCTCTATCCCAGGCTGACCTGGAATTCACTATGTGGTCTTGAACTCACAGCCATCCTCCTGTCTCAGTCTCCTGAGTGCTGGGATTAAAGGTGTGCACCACAATGCCTGGTTTATCCTTGGGATTTTTTCCTGTATTATTTATAGTCCTTTTCAGAAAGTCCTTGCTTATATCTCAAAACATTTCCCTATGTTTTCCTCTAGCAGATTCAAACTTTCGTGTCTTATATTTAAGTTTTTAGTCCATTTTGATTTTTGTGCACTGTGAGAGATATAGATTTTTACCTGTCAATATCCAGCTTCCTCGGCACCATACATGGAAAAGGCTATCTTTTTTCCCATGTGTGTTTTGGATATCTTTATCAAAGATCAGGGGGCTGTAGCTGTATGGGTTTATTTATAGGGCCTGATTCTATTCCATTAGCTTATGTGCCTGCTTTGTGCCCATGTTGTGCTGTTTTGTTACTGTGGCTCTGAAGTATAGTTTGAGATGGAGTACTAAGATACCTCCAACATTACTCTTTCTGCTGAGGATGGCTTGGTCTACCAAGGTCTTCAGAACTTCCCTGTGAATCTTAGCATATATATTTTCTAATTCTGTGAAGAATGCCACTGGATTTTTGATGTGGATTATATTGAATCTATAAAGTGCTCTCATCACTATAGTTTTTTCACAATGTTAATTCTCCCAATCAGTAGTCTTCTGTTCTGCATCGTTTATTCTGCTCTAGAAATATAGGAAGAGAAAAGAATACTATGTTGAAAAAAACAAAGTTGTTATTGCTCACTTGTACTCTTGATGTTATTTACAAATGTACGTACATTATTCCAAATAATAAATGGCAGGTATAAATGTAACCCTGCTCAAGTGCATTGCTGATCCCAAAGGTATAGTCTCAAACCTGCATCCCATGAGCATATTCTAGCTCTATTTGCAGGGGCCTGTGTGTCTGAGCTCGTCTAATCAGTGAGGAGCACATAGACTCTCCCGTACGCCCTTCACATTCGGCGCCAACGCTCCAGTTTTTGCTTTTTCCTTTGTTGGGTTTTCAGTTTATTCTCAGTAAGAACTCGTGTGTAAATTCTTTCCCATATGAACAGCTGTTGAAGCTGTTACATTTCTCATTTTAGTGTAGAATTTTATAACTTTCTCTTTCTAAATCATACCACTCCAAATCTACACGTGGACCTCAAGTCTGTCCTGATCAGGTTTTTAACTGTAAATTGGACCACAGCTCAGGCAGTGTGATTGTGTTAGCAACCTCTACTATTTTGGCTACAGTCCACAGGCTCAGAGCTGTAAATATGCACAACTAACAACCAGTATGCTGAAATCTGGTGTGATAGAGATTTTAAAAGACATATTAATTCCCTTTCAGCTGACAAGTGAATAATGAGCTCTAATACTGTGAATTGGAAACTTTTTATTTACTTATTTGTTTATTTGTTTACATTTGTGTTGGAGACATAAGAGGGCTAATTTCTGTTGTCTCTCTCCCCACTGCTATGGACCCAAACCTGGGTCTTATGCTGTATCTCAGGTTAACATGGGCTGACTAGAATAAGACAGGTTGACTAATCAAATAGCTGTCTTAAACCGAAGCCTGCAGTCTCTCCATCTTAACAAAACAGAAAGCCCCTTTTTCTGGCTAAAAAGTGCAGTTCTTTTCCTGGTTGGGAGTTAAGAAGTTCAAGGTGGGCACAAATGTGGATGTAGTTGATGGTTTAAAAAAAATAAAGGATCAGGATGAAGGGACCCTGCTAGGGACACTGTGACCAAGTCATGGTGACCAAGTCTTGCTTTGTACCTGTGACTTCATACTCAGTGTTACATTGCTTGCTTTTCTGGGAAACATTATATTTTACAACAGAAGAATAATGAATGGGTTTTGCTTTAAAACAAAGCTGGAGATTGAGCTCAGGGCTGCTCCTTGCCAAAAGCCTACTCAGGGGGCACAGGACTCTCTTTTGAACTATATTGGGTATGTTGTGCCTCAGTTTACCTGTACCTCAGTTTACCCGTAACATCTACAGCTCTCTTTATGATGTCTTATGGGCATGATGGATATTATTACGGATATTATTAAAGCTATTGAAAACACTCCATTGCTCTGAATTCTTGCACACAGTTTGGATTCATCCCCCCCATTCATAAACAGATGGGCAGCTTTGTTCTAGAAGCAGCTTGGGATTTAAGAGTAAGGGCTAGGAATATTTTTATTGCCCAGATATCTGCTTTTGGAGACATGCTTAGGAAAAGGTTTGAAATTAATGGCTTGTTGCTACGCTCCAGGGAGCTGTGGCTGAGCTCACTCACTTCAGAAGGAAAATGGTACATTCACAACTCTGGTATGTCTCGTTCCGAAGGTCATGGTGCCCCAGCCAGGGCAGGTGGCAGCAAATGGCTCCTGTCCTTGAGGATCCTGTCGTGGTCCTGGTGGAAGAGGCAGAGACAGAACCATTGTCCAGAAAGCTGAATATGAATTCCACAAATGAAAATTTCAGATTAGCTAGTAATCATTTCATTGGCACAATAACCATATTTCCATTTTTCAAATAAGCTATTAAAATAAGTATAAAAAATTGTAATGCTCCCATTAGTATTGACTTGCCATGAACATAGATGTCTCTAGAGTTTTCCTTTTGGCTTGTTTTGCTCTTGATGTGAGGAAGATACAATCATAGACAGCTTAACGTATTGTTATTCTCAGATTTATTACTTCTATCCGAAATTAATCACTGTGAGGACATATAAGCTCTGGCTATGAGAATAATAGGAAATACAAGTTTATATATGACTACTGAAAAATTTCATAGTATATTAAAAAAACCTATGCCCCTGTAGCTTTCAATCACATGTCTTTGTTTTATGTATAATTTTTCAAGGCAGGTTCTCACTCTAGCCCAGGCTAACCTGGAATTCACTATGTCGTCTCAGGCTGGCTTCAAACTCCTAGTGATCCTCTTACCTCGGCCTGGGATTAAAGGTGGAGCCACCATGGCTTTGTCTTATTTTAATGTCATCCCAAACAGAGCTGGTTTGATTCTTCTCCCTTAAGCCATTGATAAGTGGCTTCTCTGGCCCCGCACCATCTTCTTTACAGAGACCCTATTTCCTGGTTTGTCAAATTCTGTGTGAACAGGCTTTGCATTTTTCTCCTCTGAGCTGCTCGCTTTAGATCACTTTTCCTTCTTTCATGCGTGGATCCATGAGACTTGACATGAGGTCCCGACTCCATCTTCTCACCCTGGTGACACATTTCTATGTCTTCAGCAGGCACGTGTGTCTTCGTTCCCATGGAGCCTTGCTGTGTGGAGGATGCATGTCTTGGGTCATGCAAGCTGTTATTCAAGGCACAAGTTCACTATCTACTTCTGTCATTTGGATGTTTTCAAGTGTACACCTTCAGCCTCCCATGGCTGACTCTATGAAATCTCCTCTCGTAACCTTTGGCTCACTAATTCTATTACTGTTATCATTTGGATATTGATGTCTCCCAAAGGCCCGTGGGTTACAGCTTGATTCTTTGGGTGATGCCACTTAGGGTGTGATGGGATGTTTAGAAGGATCATGGAGGTTTTTAGGTCACCAGGGGCGTGTTCCTGAGGGGATTATGAAGCATGTGCTTTCCCAAGGCCTCTCTTACTCCCTGGCCCTGAAGCAAGCACCCACTCCCTACCACGACCATCCAGTGGCCCCAGGGAACCCCAGCATGGGGTTCACCTCTAATCTTTCTACTCTCAAAAATCAAAACCCAAAATAACCTTTTTCTCTCTGTGGGAGTTCATTATCTCAGTTGTTTCTTTTTAGTAGCCCAGGCTGGCCTGGAACTTGTTCTGATTGCCTGCAACAGCCTCAAACTCATAGTAATCCTCCTGCTGCAGCCTCCCAGTTGCTGGAATGATATAGCCCACCATCATGTCTGGCAGAACTCCCGTTCTTTAAAGTCTTTGTTGTGTGTGATTTGTTAGGCCTGCTCTGTTTTTCTTCATAGAAATCTCAGATCAAATGTTGAACAAGGGCTGGAGAGGTGCCTCAGAGGTTAAGGTGTTTGTTTGATTTCCCAGTGCCCACAAAAAGCTAGATGTACAAGTGGTACACACATCTAGAGTTTGTTTACAGTGGCAGGAGGCCCTGCTATGCCCATATTCTCTTTCTCTCTCTCTCTCTCCCTCTCTCTCTCTCTCTCTCTCTCACACACACACACACACACACACTCTTTGTCTGCTTCTTTTGCTCTCTCTCAAACAAACAAACCAATAAATAATAAATAAATAAATAAATAATATTTTTTAAATGTTGGCCAAGGCACTGGCCAAGGACCTTCCTCCTTTAGCTCATCAGTCTGGACATCAGTGTTGGGAGCAAAATGTACAACAGGTTATTGTGTTCAGAATCTTATTTAGGATTTTGCAGCCCATGAAAGGAAAGCTTAAAGTTCTAGAAAGTCACTCAGCAGTATTTGCTGGGTTTTGGTCAGGGTGAGTGTAGCTCACTGTTGTTAAAACTCAAGGTGGAGCTCAAGCTGGGTTTGTTGTCAGGGGCCTGAGTGCTATGCCTACATCCCACAGGGCCACACTGGGACATATGGAGGTGTGGAGTTTCGTACATGTTGATCTTTTGTTTAGACATCATTTTGAAGCTGAGTCCTTGGTTACATGATTGCACCAGAAATTTTTGCCTCTGCTTTTATAAACAGCCCTCGTTTGGATCCTCACTCCAATGCCCACTTTCCACCAAGCCAGAGAACTCAGGGTAGCCATGTTTTGAAGGTCATGGGAATTTCAATTTTGAACAAATCACCATGAGCTTTAAGGAGACCCCTTTTCCACTTTCTGGCTAGATGTCAAGTTTCATTCCCTAAGTGACACCATTTTCTTAAATAAAGATGTTTGCTTCTTTGAAAATCACTTATTCTACTAATGTAGTGTGATCTTTTAAAATGTTAAAGCCATTACACTTTCTTATTTTCCACAGTGGTGGAGCATTTATTTTCTTATGTTGAAAGAGACTCTGAGTTGGTGTAATACCGATGATAGAATGATGATATCACCTTGTCCATTGTTCCTCAGGAATTCTGAAACAAAAAAAGAATAAATGGAAATTTCGGGGCTGAAGCTGGAGTCTGATAAGAGCCCATATTGGTTGTGTGTGCTCATTAAACATTTAAAGTCTCCAGGAGCCAGAAACTCATCTTCTGATTATATCCCAATTCTGAGGGAGGGAGGGAAGTAAAGAAGGGAGGGAGGATGGGAGGAGGGAGGGATAAAAACTCTCCAGTCTATTTTATGTCCAGACCCAATCTGGAACCAGCTATGGAACCAGACCACACTATGCCAGAGATTAAACTATGAGTTCTGAACTTTCTTTTGTGTAAACCTCACTAAAGATCTTGGCCCATACACATCTCATGTTCTCCCCACAAAGACCGGGTATGGCTTCATTTCATACTGTGTTGCCTATACCTGTCAGAGGCAGTTTTACATTCTTAGGCGATTTAAAATCATGACCACGTTTAACAAAACCTCTGTGAAGTAGACATGACGTCATTACCCACATGAGACAGATGCAGGACGTGGGTTGCTCCGTCTTCTTAAGGTTAAACAGCAGCCAATGGGACAGAATATCAACTCAGGTCTTCTTGCCCTCAAACCCTAGTTTAGCTTTTGCTTTTTTTCACTATATATGGGGCTTCCACTTGCTCTAAGCAACAGATTTTTTCCAAGTCAGCTTTGTTCATTGAATCTGGGAAGGTCACAAAAACCTTGAGGAAACAATTAAAATAATCTGTCTGATTGTGCTCAGGGCTTCCTTCTGACTCATGCCTTTAAGCCTGCTTCTGAATTCCCTTACAAGGACTGTGATTTCTCAGATTTGACCTTGATCTGACCTTGGAAATGGTTCTGTTGGCAGAAAGTGTTTTTTTTGCTTCATATCAAATGTTATCAGGCTAGACAGATGGCTCAGCTCTTAAAGGCACTTGCTTGCAAAGCCTAATAGCCCGGGTTCGATTCCCCAGTACCCATGTAAGCCAGATACACAAAGTGGCACATACATCTGGAATTCATTTGCAGTGGCAAGAAGCCCTGGTGTGCCCATTCCCTTCTTTCTCCTTATACATAATTTTAAAAAAATTAATGTTATCAAACTATTTCTAGTTTGGAGGTCACTTGTATTTGTGTGTGGCCATGGCTTGGTCACCTGTGTCCTTGGTCAAGCAAGTAGCCTCAATCACTTAGAAGGTTCCAAACCCAAAGGAAATCAGGTTCAATGTATTATTTTGGTTAAGGGTTCAAATAAATATTGTATTAATTCCCATATTTTTTATGGCACCTCTGTGCTTACAAACAATGTATTTTCTCACAGACTCATAGCAGACAGGTAAGATAACCCTTGGAATCATGAAGAAAAACAGCAAAACCCATGGATGAAAAAGGTCATAGTTCTAGAAAGGTCACTGGAGTCAAAAGGTTCCATACACCAAGGAGGCTATGGCCTTGCAATCTACAAGCAGTTTCCTGCCCACCAGTGAGTGTCAGGGTTTGTCAACTTAGCTTCGACCTACAATTGTATTTTTTCTCCTTATCAAGTCCACTTTAAATATGGCTAAGGCACTTGCCTACAAAGCCTAAGGACTTGGGTTCAATTCCTCAGAACCCACATAAAGCCAGATGCACAAAGTGGTGCATGCATCTGGAATTCATTTACAGCCACTGGAAGTCCTGGTGTGCCCATTCTGTTTGTCTTTCCCCCCTTTCTCTCTCAAATAAATAAATAAATAAATAAATATCAAAAAAGTATTAATCAAAGTCACTGTGGATTCTCAAAAGCATTGCTAATTGGAAAATACTAGGAATTTCATGCAAAGAAGTATTGTTATTAGTTACAAGTGATTTCAAAGTTGGGCACATGGCAAGGAAGGTATTTTTGATTGCAGTCAAATGCCTTTCCCATATCAGAACTTAAATCATAAACACACTCATATGTAGGAGCCACATTCATTCTCTACCTCTGTTATAAACCAAGAGCCATGAACCAAGAAGCTTGAACAAGAGAGGCCTGTTTTCTCCCACTTCTGGGGTCTGCAAGCCCTAAGCAATGTTGTCAGGATTGGCTCTCCCTGAGGCCTGTGGGAAAGGAATGTTCCAGGCTTCCTTCTTTCCTTGGCTTGTCCATGGACATCTTCTTCCTTCTTCAATGGTCTTTCTTGTATATCTTGGTGTCCAAATTTTTTCTTGCTATAAGAACGTCACTATTCACTAATGACTTCTAGAGAGAGACCCTTGGGGTGATTTAAGCTTCATACGAAGACGAGGGGACAAATGTCAACACTTTCAGATGTCATCTCATAATAACCTGTGACTCCTCTTCATTTGAGTTATAATTCCTTTGTGAGTTTGCCGATGTTTCTATTTTCATTTCATTTGATTAGGTTTATGTGAAACTCATGACTTTTTTTTTGTCTTTCCAAAAAACTCTAAGACTTATTCATTGACTCTAAGGCTTTAAAATTTCCAAATTTATTTTATTATTGATTTCTACATGTTTTTAAAAATTATTGGGCTGGAGAGATGGCTCAGCGGGTAAGGCACCTGCCTCTAGTGCCTAAGGCCCCTGGTTCAATTCCCCAGGACCCACATAAGCAGGCCCACAAGGTGGTGGCCCTGGTTCTCTCTCTCTCTCTCTCTCTCTCTCTCTCTCTCTTCTTGAAAATGAATAAATATTTTACAAAAAATTAAAAAAATTATTTATTTATTTGAAAGAAGAGAGAGATAGAGAAAAGACAGAAAGAATGGGCATGCCAGGGCCTCTAGCCACTGCAAAGGAACTCCAGTGCATCTGGCTTTATGTGGGTACTGGGGAATCGAACCCAGGTCATTAGGCTTTGCAGGCAAGTGCCTTAACTGTTGAACCAGAGCTCCAGCCCTTCATGGGTTTTTAAGTTAACTTTTACCTTTTTGAGTGTGTGTAATGCTGGGAACTTGGGGCTCAGTGCATGTGTGTGTGCGCGTGTGTGCACGTGTGCGCGCGTGCTCACATGATCTAGAGGCCAGAGGACAACTTCAGGAATGCCAACGCCATCTGCTTTCTTTCTGTAGGTGTTTTTCTTTTTTTCAAATGAGAATTTTAATGCGTGGGCATATTGGAACTCGATCCTAATCCCCTCCCTGCCTCGCTTTCCATGTAGCCCCTCTCTTGTTTGAGGTCTTTTTCTTTTTCTTCTTCCCTCCTTTGTCATATATGCCAAAATGTTGATGGGATCACTACTGTGCAGATCTTGTAGAGGTAGCCACCTCCACCTATCCCTTCATGTCCACAGGATACTGTCCCCAAGCACCACTGTTTATGCTCTGGCTCATCCATTGTTCTTGTTTTGGGCAAGGGTCTCTCATTGACCTGTGACTTGCCAAGTAGGCCAGTGAGTCCCAGTGATCCTCCTGTCTCCACTTCCCCAGCACATGGATTTTAAGCATTTGCTATACGCCCAGCTCATTTTGCCTGAGTATTGGGGATCATGTTTGCAAGGTGAGCACTTTACTGACTGAGCTATCTCCCAGGCCTGGAAAGGGAAATTTTGATTATTTGAATAGAATGATCAGGGAAGTCCTTATGAAGAACAAGAACAAGAAGAAGAGAACAAGGCTAGCCTGATGTGCTGTGACACCCGAAGGCCCAAGTGGAGTGAAGGACCTAGAGGTGGAGCCTCCGCCTCCAAAACAAGCAAACCATAGCTGAAATAGTTAATATTCTTTCCAGAGTGTTGTCATTTTAATGATTTCAACACATAGTCTTATAGAACAATGCCCATAATCCATCAATTAAAAATGAATCTGTGAATTACTGTGACATATTATTATGAAGAATATTTGTAAAAATGTAAATATAATAACCACAAATCTTATTTGTAATGTTTCATTGAACCAGTTTTTGATGTCTTCAGCAATATATTCTTCATATATATATATATATATATATATGTATGTATTTGAAAATATGCCATTAATTTTGAACCAAGACAGTGCCTTTTTGGATTTCTTAGAAAGCACTCTCTTGTAGGAAGAAAGAAAAGGATATTAATATCCTAATAAAAATATTTGTGCTGGGGGAAAAAAAACAAGCAAACAAAAGCCTAAGCAATTAGTCATGGACACATGAGAACCATGGGGGGGCAGGTCTTGTCAAGAGAACTGAATTGATGGTGAAGAAGGTTTAAGACAACGCTTATCCACCCTTCATCCCTGACTACATAGACCTTCTTGGCAGCTCTCAGAAACAAGGGGGGGGGCAGCCTAGATTTAACAAGAATTGACCAACTATTGCTTGTGGGATGAATCATGCATCCACCTGGTTTTGCACAGCCCAGGTGGAGACTATTTGCTTTCCCCGGATGAACATCTCCAGTTGATTTGATAATTGGAAAAGCTAACTTTATGCCCCAACCCAGTTATGTAATAGACGCCATATTCCAGGAAGGAGAATTTCATTCTCATGAATAGGTCTAGATTTAATTTCAAAATTTGATTTTTAGTACTTCTTTAAAGATTTCATCAATAAATGCTCTGTAACAGGACAACCAAGTCCCCAGTTTGTGTCTGTAATTAACCAAATATTTGGCAGTTTAGACTAGAGGATGATTTTTTTTGTTGTTTTTTTTGAGGTAGGGTCTTGCTCTAGTCCAAGCTAACCTGGAATTCACTATGTAGTCTCAGGGTGGCCTTGAACTCACAGCAATCCTCCTACCTCTGCCTCCCTAGTGCTGGGATTAAAGGCGTGTGCCACCACGCCTGGCTAGAGGATGATTTTTTTTTTAAATATTTTATTTATTTTCAAGCAGAGAGAGAGAGAGAGAGAGAGAGAGAGAGAGAGAGAGAGAGAGAGAGAGAAACCAAGGCCACCACCTTGTGGGTCTGGCTTATGTGGGTCCTGGGGAATTGAACCCGGGGCCTCAGGTACTGGAGCCAAGTGCCTTAACCGCTGAGACATCTCTCCAGCCCCTAGAGGATGATTTTTAAAACACCACAATTTATTCAAACATTACAGGGATGCTAGGGGGGAATAAAGGGTCCAGGAAGAAAAAGAAAGTGACCCAGGAATCAGAGAAAATGTCACTATGTGGTCCAGGGCCCATGTATAATGACCATCATAACACACATACACAAAAAAAATTAAAAAGGGGTCTTAAAAGGCATATGCATTCAAAAAGAGATTAAAAGTGTAAAACCAGTAATAAAGAAAAATATCTACCCCCCCTGCCCAGCAGCCCTATGGGGTGCTAGGGTGGGGAGAGAACACTCTAGCCAGAGTAGAGACCCAGTCAAGAGTCAGAGGGAAGAGACTCAGAGCTCCTGTGTGAATTCAGGTTGCGTTCAGGCTCTGGAAGTCAGCACTCACCTGTACCAGAGTTCCCAGCCAATCAGCCTGGGCTTAGAGGGAGGAGACCCGCCCACACCTGGGCAAGCTGCCTGCTTGGGGTTTGGATGAGCTGTGATGACAGGTGTGGCAAAACTGTGGGGTGAGATCATAGTGGGCTGTCCCTAACTGCCTCTCAAAAGCCTGTCTAAGCTAGTCCCTTACAATTCCATTTCAATTTATTTTCTCTCCTGTAAGTACCTGTATGTCATTAGTGAGTTTTGTTTTGGGTTTGCAAAGCCAATACGTAGTATGTCACCATTTCAGGCCTAACTTGTTGGAGTTGCTAGAGGCCAGACTCTATCCTAAGACTTGAGTAAAAAAGATACAAATATGATATAGCTTTGCCTCAGTAGAAATCAACAATGAGGGCTGGAGAGATGGCTCAGCTGTTAAGGCACTTGCCTGAAAAGCCTAACAAGCCAGGTTCAATTCCCCAGTACCCACGTAAAGCCAAATGCACAAATTGCCCCATGCATCTGGAGTTGCATCTCTGCTTACAAGCAAATAAAATATTTAAAAACAAGAAATCGGCAATGGTATTCAAATACTCTGGTCCCTTCTGCCTGTTACTGGGGATACACTAACAGTATGACTCATACAGAGTATACAAAAAACGACAGTTAAATTCTCTACACAGGGATCAGTGACATATATATATATATATGTGTGTGTGTGTGTGTGTGTGTGTGTGTGTGTGTGTGGAAAATCCGAGATTTTATGGCCTACCTGGTAACTTGTTAATAAAACCAAATAAGCAACTTCCCTGCACCATGCAGTGCTAAGAGCACAGCTGGTTCCCTCCACCAAGCTCCCTGTAGTTTCATATTGATCCAGTCTCCTGCGTCAGTTCCGAAGCCCCTCTGGTACTTTCTCAGTGGGGGAAAAGCAAATCGATTCTGGGAGGTTGGAAGATGCTCAGCTTTATCTACGGGTGATCAATGGAAATAATCATTTTCATCGTTGTTATTCTCATATTCCAAGAGGCCAAGCTTCCGAAGGCTTTGTGGGAAAGAAACAGACAGTGAAGGGAAGCATACCTCAGAGGCAGGAGCTCAGAGGAGCTTCAGGGCTCATTCTGATTGCAACTTGGAAGAAAGTGAGTGTGAACAAGAAGGAAGTTGGTAATGACGCTGTCAACGAAGCATGTAACATGTCCGTCCGTTTAGAGACTGAAATTTGATCAGGAGTTCTCAATGAAAACAGCAGTGTTTTCTGCAGATCTGTTGGGAAACCTACTTATGCCTCACCATCTCAGGAGATGGGAGTTCTGATTACATTTATTCCATCACCCAAAGTACAGGGAGGGAGAGGACAAAGTCATAAATGTGACATGTTTTCAAATTCCTTGTCATTTTTTCCCTCAATTTATCCATGTGAGGAGATGTCTGCTTTGTCATTGTTCGGTGCATCCTTTAATTCTGTACCATAAAATGAAAAAAAAAAAGATACACTCAGTTCTTTATAATAGATTGAATGTTTGTGTTCACGCCACCCTTACCAAGTTTCTATGGTAAAATCCCAACCCTCATGTGATGATGTTAAAGGTAGAACCTTTGGGAGGAAACTAGGTAAAGGCCTTGGTGAATGAAATGTTTGTTCTTACAAACTAGAACCCTGAGAGCTTTCTCAGAGTGAAAAGTCCCTGGGGACTTTTCTCTCAAATAAGAATAAAATGAAATGATAGCAATCAACTGCCCAGAAGTGGGTCTCAAGAGAGCCTGACCACATCAGCACCCAGAACCATGAAAGTGTTATGGTCCATAACCTGCCCAGCTTATGCTACTTTGCTAGAGCAGGCTGGACTGACTAACACAGTGAAAGACCCACAAGGCCTCTCTCAGGAGAGCATACCCCAAAACTCCAATAACCACACCAGCAGATGCAAAAGCAAGAGGTGTTTTTAATTCGGTTGCGCAATCGGGCTCCACCAGCAAGCAAGCTGCCGTGTGTCCAGGCAAGATGGAGCCCCGAAGAACAAAGGAGCAGGGTATTTATAGATAAGAAACTATTTAAT
>PVHP010011383.1:0-36110 GCA_004024765.1 Zapus hudsonius | reverse complement strand
ATCACTTGTAAAAAAATAAATTAAGCCTGTAGAGTAAGGAACAGTTCCCAAGGATTTGGCTTTAGCCCACAACTTATTTTTGAAGTAGGGGAAGTGCCTGTAGGTACAGTGTGAACTCTGTGAGCACATGTGCTTGAATCAGAATTTAAAGAGCACGCAAAGGCCACATCTGAAATGTGCACAAGAAAGGAATCTAGTGACAACTGTGCACTGAGCTTGACAGACTGCAATGGAAATAACTTACATACACGGTTGCGTTCTATTTTTGCATCACATTAACGGATATATTATTGGTAATTGTTCTTAATAGAATCACAGAAATGAGAGATGGAAATGCTATGTGGTGTGATGGAATACGGCACCTTCACCATTGATCACTGTAATAAGCCTGCTCAGTCATTGCTTACAGCCCATACCGCAACTTTGCCAATGAGGCAGACCAAAATGAGGAGATAAACAAAATTGGTTTCCCGGCTAAATGTGAAGCCTAAGTTTTAAGATATTTTGCTGAAGTTTTAAACTGATTGTCAATTAGTCAATGAGCTATGGCAGACAGTGTATTTCTGGGTAATTAGTGTGTGTCTTAGGGGGGTTATTTGGCATGAGGCTGAGGGCAAAGTAATTTGTATCTCCCAGGAAGTGCAATAATTGCCTCAAGCTGAACTGCTTAGAAAGTGTATTAATTCTATTAGGAAACATTTATGTTATTTTATATGGCATCCTGTATATTCATGAAGCATACTCATAAGTCATGAATTATTCATTTCAAGGGTCTTACCATATGAGTATTACATTGATGATAACCAAGAATAAAGAAAGGGTAGGACTTGTTTTGTAGTTGGAATTGTCAGAAGAGATAGATGCTAGGTTATGAAATCCACTTGGAAAGTCAGATCAAAGGTAAATCCATGTGCTTAGGACTAACTTCTCAGGAGAACGGGGAGATGGCTCAGTTGGTCAAGCGGCTGCTGTACAAGCAAGAATGAATTAGGCTCTCCAATAGGCATGGATGGATAGCACATGCCTGTAATCCCAGTGCTGGGAAGGCAAAGAGAGGAGAATCCTGGGGCTTGCTGACTGGCTAGTCTAGGTTCAATGAAAGACCCTGTCTCAAGAACTAAGGTGGAGACCTATTGGGGAAGATAGTTTGAATGCATGCCATGTGCAAAAATATAAAAACAAACAAACCAAAACAAACCCAACTCACTTCTCAGAAAGTCAGCAGGCATCCTATTGGGTTTGCTATATGGCCTGCCAGAGGTGAGCATTAGAGTGTTGGCTTGACCTTGATATTTGGGGCATTTGCTTCCCCATTCTTGCTTGGGAGGTCAGGGCATGACAAAAATCACTCATACATTCATTCAACCGATGCTTATAGGTGAATGAGGAGACTGATGGTCATCGTTGAGGTGTAACAAGTTAACACATACTACATACTACCACACTCATTGTCTCCCAGCTTCTGTGGGTCAGGGTCAGAAATCATGTTCATATTAGCTGGGTCTTCTGTCTCACAGCATCTCACAAGGCCACATCAGCAGGTCAGCACAGAGCCTATGGGTCCCTCTGAATGTTTATCCAGAGGATAACTGCTTCCAACTCAGTTCTAAGCCCTCAGATTCCTGTGCTATTATACTGAGGGACTAAATGACTTAATGGATGGTGGCCACTTCATTGTCTCGTGGATCCCTTCAATATGGAAACTTGCCTCACAAAGTGACCAAACCGAGATTGTAATGGACACTCTGCTGCCACAAAAGTCACAATCTTTGGAAATTATTATAAAAGTGACATCTTACCAACTTTGCCATTATCTATGGATTCAATGCAATGAGCTGGACACAGGTCACACACACACACACACACACACACACACACACACACATGCACACACACACAACACATATGAGGAGTGTGGAAACCCACAAGTAGGATCTTTGGGTCTGTCATGAAGACTCCTACCCCGGCCTGCCTCAGCCATCCTGGATTTCCTACCTACCAGCAGCTCTGGAGTCTGAAAAGGAACCACAAGAGAGACGTACTTCAAGCAGAGTTACCAAGGGGAAGACTCTCTCTAAGCAACTGACATTGAATTTGAAGACCCGATATTGAAGAAATGTTCATTAGTTACAGAGCCAGGGAAATACATGTCCTGATGGCCGCAATGAAAATGGGAGGGACAGAATCCACAGTCAAGTTAAAGTTGGAAAGGGGCTGGATCATGCTGGGTTGAGGTCAAGCTGAGAAGTTACATTTGAACGCGCGTGCCAGTGAGAAGGCGCTGGAGGGTTTCAGTGCCAAGTGGCATGATCTAATTTGCATTTCTAAAACATCACCCTGGCCACTGCATAGAAAATGAATTGGAAGCAGGGAGACAAGTTAAAAGCCTTCCCTGGTCAGGGGTGATAATACCTACAGTAGGAAGGAGGCTGGAGTGGTAGAGAAATGGATGCATCTAAGATATATTTTGTGAAAATATCAAGCTAACATTTTTCCTTATCCACTCTCTTTTTCCCTTTTTCAAGAGAGAGAAAGAGAAAGCTGAAAAAAAAAGCCCCAAGAATCCAGTGGTCATTATGGGATAAAAAGAGGTGGACAGATAAAATGGTTAAGGATGAGGAGAAGACACAGCATGAAGGCAGGATGCAGAGAATGGATACATTGCTTCATTTCCACACCTCTGCTTCCTGTTCTGTAAAAGCATCCTCCTTTCAGGATCATTGGAAGGATTAAGTTAAATGACAGCCTCATATAAATCCTACTGATTTTCTTCCTAGGTCATTGGCTTCTTGTTTGGACCTCTGTTCAGTTGCTGCAACCTCCCTGACCACCCTGGCTGAGGTGGTATAACCTAGCTCCTCCCCTTCTTAGTCTGTTTTATAGCTCTTAGCACCACCTACATGGCTTTGGGGACCCTTCCTTCTCAGAGCCTAGAAGAGTCCCTGCATGCAACATTTGATGTGTGTTGTGGGTGGAGTTGCTGGACAGGCCTTCTTATGTGGCTGTCTCTGGTGTGGCACAAATAATGTGCAGAAGCCTGCTTGGGACACAATACCATTCACAGATCTGAGGATAACTTGTATAAGACTTAACAATGTACAGAGATCTTCCCTTGGTCCCATCTTTCAACATGTTGTGAGCTGGTCTCTGAGATAGTAATATTTCCATGGACAGATGAGGTGATGAAAGGGGAAAGGAATTAATAAGTCTCCAAAAGTGCCAGCATCCTGGGATACTGGAATGCAAGGCAGAGTTCTGCTTTAACATGAACTCACTTCCCAACTGAGCAAAAGTATAAATGGTCCTCCTGACTCCCCATCAGGTGTGCTGATCTGCACCCTCTGGAACCCTTGCCCCAGCCCTCCGTAAACAGCTCACTCTACACAGCCCTGTCTTCTGCACTAAGCTAGCATACAGCCACAGGTGTGTGATATACCCAACTGTGTCTGACAGATTTGCTGGAAGTCAGACAGATGCTGCTTGCTGGGCAGCCAACTTCTCCACACTCCAGACCTTTGTTCTCTCTTGCAGAAGAAATTGTCTGCCTCACTATAGTTCTCAGTTGTGTTACAATCTGACGATAGACTCCTGGACCTGCCTTATGGCTCTCACACGCTCATCAAATATTTAACCACTGAGCACTTGTTCAATGTCCAGGCCTGTGCTAGGCACTGGGGTCAAAGTATTGATCAGATGGGCATAGTCTGTGGGAGTTCTAATCCAAAAGCAGACTTTAAGAACAAGCCATGATTTAGAACACAGTAATACAAGAACATTAAGGCATGGACCATCTGTGACCCCCATCTTGGGGGTTCAGGAGGACTTTCCTGAGGAAGGGTCATGCAACTGTACTGAACAAAAACTAGAGAGAGCCAGACAGGAATGTAAAACATCATAGACACAGAAAACCGTAGATAAAAGAAAGCACGAGACTTGGAAGAGCTTCTAGAAATGACAAATGCAAAGTTTAAAACATGGACACCAATACTCAAAGAGGCCTGGCGTCAATCAGATGAAGCAAGGAGGCAGGCAGGAAGCTCTAGCCTCCCCCCCCCCTTATTCACTCCTCCATCCTCCATCCTGTTTGAGAACAAGGCCATCTTGTTTGTGTCAGTTGATACTTTTAGTAATGACACCATTGGCTCTAATTTGTGCCCAGACAGATGTATCATTCCATCTCAAGCAACATCTTAACAATGTCTTCCCTTGGGAAAGTGTATCACTTATGTCTTCTTTGTAACTGTGTGGTTTAGGCCATTTTTGTCCATTCACAGATGTACAAAGTCAGCTTAGAGGATACAATTTGGTGTGGCTCTGTCCCAGGGAAATACACCTTCAGTCCCCTGGCAATAGGCTCTGACGCAATGGGCTTCTGGAAGCTACGACCTTCAGTTGCTCTTCTTCCGTGGTACCAGGTTATCAGATGGAATATGGTGAGAGCCACAGGGGATGCAGTTTGTTTAAGTGATCAGGAAGCACTTTTGGACTTATTGGGTAAAGGCAGAGCTGCAGACGTTCTGCAATGTATGAGACACAACAAAGAACCATCCAGTGTCCTACATGACTGACACCAGACATGGATGTAGGTGAAACCCATTTGTCTTTTTCTGAGACTACATTCTAATTATGTCTTGAATACAAAAAGAATACTTTTTTACAATGTCAGCAAACACTGAATTATCCAATAATGCAACTACAGTGAAAATTTGTGAAAGATATACCTTATTTTCTTTCAAACTTTTCTCAGGTTTTGTCATTATTTCCAAAAGGTATATCATGGGACATAAGTCACCAGTAGGATATCCCTGTATAAATACATCTTGAAATGTTGCATTCTCCATTATTATGTATATGTGTCTTATTTCAAATTACTAGCTCTAAAGAAAGAGCCATCGATATTCAGTTAAATGTATTTCACTCACTGGGAGACATGGCTCAATAGTTAAAGGCTCTAAGTTTCAATTCCCAAGCCACCCATGTAAAGCCAGACAGGCATTCATTTGTAGCAGTGAGAGATTTTGGTATACACACACACACACACACACACACACACACACACACACACACACACGCTCAAATAAATGAATTCTTTTAAAAATGTTCTTTACTCCTCTGAAATTCGAAGGCATTCATTAGAAGAAGAAGGAAGCATTGCATGCTTCCTTATAGAGCCTGGTTTCTTGCTTCTAAAGAGTGGGTCACAGATTAGCGTCCATTGTGTCTTCATCGTGGAAGGATTTCAATGTCCACCTGGACCCACGGGGTCTGTCTGTGTGTGCGCATGCTCTCTGGACAATGCAGATGCACATAAATACTTCAGATGCTCTCTTCCAGGCTCCTTAAAGCTAGGCATTGAGAAAAAAATAGCCTTTTATTCTAAATTGCATAAGTTTTTTAGAATATATGTAAATATACCAAATAATTTTGCTCCCAAAAGTAGTGAACATTATAGAATATATTTTAATAGAGAATTTTTTAAAATACTGATTTATTTGCATAAAGAGAGAGAGGGAGAGAGAGAGAGAGAGAGAGAGAGAGAGAGAGAGAGAGAGAGAGCGCACTAGGACCTCTAGCCACTACAAACTCCAGATACATGCACCACTTTGTGTGTCTGGCTTTACACGGATACTGGGGAATCAAGCCCAGGTCGTTAGGCTTTGCAAGCAAGTGCCTTAACCACTGAGCCATCTCTCCAGCCCCTCTTATAAGGAATTTTAATACATGACATACTGAATTTGACCATAATCCCTTCCCTCTTCAGTCTCCCCTCCTCCCCCCTCACTCAGTGAACCCCCTCCTCTTTCTATCTATTCCTCTTCTACTTTGATGTCTCACTTTGTTTTTCATTTGTTCTCTATCATCTATAACACAACGCTCCTGGGCTCAATATTTTTCAGGTCTTAGGGAGGTAGCAACTTCCACTCTGAGGTCATGAATGCACCAGTCCCTTCATGTCCAGAGCATAGGATCCCAAAGTTTTCCTTCCCACCCTCTGGCTCTTTGACTCTTTCCTCCCTCACCTCCATAATGTTCCTTAAGCCATAAAGGGTGTGAGGGAGATGTCACATATAGCACTGAATTCTCAAGAGCCTCTTGTTTTTCGCAGTCAGATGAGCTTGGAGACCACCCCTCCCCTCCCCAGTATCCAGAGACAACTTCAAAAAGCAAATTCTCTGGCCAGTGGTAAGAGAACATTAATGTTATTTTAGCCACTTCCTCTGCCAAGTTCATTGAGCCCTGGCAAGTATCAAAACCCATGCCTGTCCTCTACTCAAGCTGTGGGTCTCTCCTCCCCTTCACAGCTGACATTTAAAGTATAGTGTCTGCTCTTATCCTCCCTTCCTCCCTCTCTTCTCTCTCTTTTCCCTTCTCCTACTACTTATTCTCCAACCACTGTGGCTAGCTTCTGCTCATTGAAGCCCCTCACACACATACCATCATCAATCAGCTGCTACTAAACCTGTTGAACCTGAACTTTCATCAGCATCCTCACTGTGGATTGATCCCTGAAATAGACTCTTCCCTTGGTTTACCTGGTGCCACTGTCTACCTACTTTTCCTGCCTCTCCAACTTCCACTTCCTTCTCAGTCTCTCTGTGGGCAGCTCTCTGATGTTGCCTGAAGTTCAGTCTAAGACTTCTTTCTCAATCAATACCTTTAATGATTCCTAAATCTCTTGTTCCAACCTGGTTCTCTTTTAGACAATTTCAATTCAATGATCTAAAGTTCCCTCAAACTTGAACCTACATTAGTATATTCTCTCAAAAATAATCTTCATTCTTTGACCTCTGTATCAGTGAATATTACCACCATCTACTATTTACTAGGGCTAGAATCTGGGGTCTCATCCTTGACCTCCCCACATTGTCATATCCAACCTGTCACCTTAAGATCTTTCCCACACTGAGCTGCTGATCAAAGAGACCTACAAGGTCCCCAAAACAAGACAGGTTTCTGTCAAAGATCTTAAATACCCACCCTAGGCCAAAGGTAAGATTCTATTACTGAAGAAACCATGGAAAGACTTTGAACATTTGCCTTCCTTTCCAGCTTCCCCCCAAGTTAGACCAGCTTGATGTTTCAGAAATATGCATCCAGTCAAATTACCCTTGACACCGCACTTCCAGAAGCGCTTATGGAACCTCCTTGTCAAACATTTGAGTGAGGGGCCTCCGATCGGCTAGACCATCGCTTGAATGCTTGCAGTGCAGTGTCGTTCAAGGAGGGAAGAGGTGAGCAGAGCCATGTTAGGAACGCCTTTACCAAAATATGGGGCCTAAACTCATATGAGAGCAAAGAGTAGCCCATCTTTGTAAGGTTTGAGGCACTTTTGGTACCTGACATCACTTGGCCTTGGCCCTCCTCTGTTGGGATTCAACCTTTACTGTGATGGACAGTTCAAGGTGAGCCCAGATGTCCTTGATAGGGTCCAGTCCCAAGCCTGAACCATCTCAAGATGACATCATGCTTTCTTCATCTTTCTGCCAGGGCAAAACTGATTGCAGAGGTATAAAAATACCATAGAAACACACACAGTGAGAGATAGAGAGAGAGAGAGAGAGAGAGAGAGAGAGATATCACAACTCTAAGGTAAGAGAGAACGAGGAGACAAGATTGAATCCCATTGTTCAAGACTGAGCGACTGAGACACCCACAGACTCAGAGAAAGTCTCATCCGGGGACAGAGTCAGCTGAGTACAAGAAACAGCATCAAGACACAGAAGAGCTGAAGGTACTGCAGGAAGTTAGCCTGCCTGAAGGGGAATAGGGGGCCATATGAGCTCGCTTCAAGTGTGTGAATATCCATAAAGAGGTAGAGCCCAGAAAAGGAAGCAGAGATGATCACTATGAGCAAAGAGTAGAAAATCTCAAAGAGGAGTTTATAGCTCCCATGATGGAGAGAGCTATTTGACCAAAATCACTTGCTCAGATCAGCGACAGCAACACCCCCAGATGGATGGGGAACAGAAAGAAAAGAAAACATTACCTTAATATATATATTTTTTAATATTTTATTCATTTTTCAAAGAGAGAGAGAGAGAAAGAGAGAGAGAGAGAGCATACCAGGGCTGCCACTTTGTGGGTTTGGCTTATATGGGTCCTGGGGAATTGAACCCAGGGCCTTAGGCACTGGAGGCAAGTGCCTTAACCGCTGAGCCATCTCTCCAGCCCACATTACCTTAATATTAAATCTTCCAATTCATGATTTCATCAGGAGTGGGAGAAGGGGGGAGGGTTTCTTAAACAATCTCTAAGCAAAAGGGAAATTATTTCAAGTTCTTATTCAATAAACACTCCTTTTGACCACCTGCAGTGAAGTAAGCACTAGAGGGGACCTAAGAAAAGAATTTCAATTGCAACCCTTGGAATTGTACTCAGAAGAAAAGACAGTCACATACATGTTGGAAGTCAAGTCACACAATCCAAGTAATGGGATAAGGTGAACACCTAAAAACAATACAAACCCAGTGGTCCTTAAAAACCTTAGTGAGCCCAGAATCCTTGGTATGGTGTCATCCCAAATGCAGATACCTGGGTTCTAGCCAGGAGATCAGCTTCACTGGTCCCAGCCACCTGCATCTTGGATCATGTGTTGTGAAATTCTTCCACAGGTGATCCACAGGGCATCTACGATGACCCTCCTCCAGCCAGGAGTTCTGTGATGTCCAGAGCAGAAGGGATGCTCATGGGTTAGGCTAGGAGAGAGCTATTTTTGTGTTTAAATATTTAGAAGCTGACGGGGAATTATTCTCATCCTTCCCTGCATGGTTGAGAGCCTTGAAGAGGAGCCAACACCTTGCCATTATGGGGAGGATATATGACTAGTGAGTAAAATGGATACATCCAGCTGGGTCTAAAGCTGATGAAACCCGTTTATCTGAAGCTGATTCCAGGGCCTCTGGAAGCTGAAAGGTGGTGTTCTGACTCACTGCAGCGTTCACATCTATTGTTTTTCTTTTCCTGGGTGGCTTTGCCAAAGACCTTACAGATATCATTATTTTCAGATTACTGTTATTACAGACATTCTTCTTTTAAGTAAAATACTGCTCTGTTTTTAATCTCCATAGAGGAAGACCAAATTTTGGTTGTTTTCTTATCTCTTTAATGTAAAACAACCCCTGCAGTGAGGTCTCAGATGGGAAGAAGAAGAAGAGGGGAAAAAAAGAAAGAAATGA
Organism: Zapus hudsonius; assembly: GCA_004024765.1. NCBI lineage: Eukaryota > Metazoa > Chordata > Mammalia > Rodentia > Dipodidae > Zapus > Zapus hudsonius. Next base: position 26,934 of record PVHP010011383.1, on the reverse strand, counting down.
AAGCTTTGGCCAGAGATGTCTGGGTTGGATTGGATCTGAGTTTTCCATGACCAGGCAGGCGGGGTGGAGTCAGCTTCCCAGCCACATGCCAGAAGCCCAGCTTAAAGTGCATTGTGAGTAAATAGTGTGATTTAAAGCAAAGTGTTTCTGCAGGAAGGAATGATTGATGAGTAACTCTATTCAGAAACTGACAGATTGGGAAGGCTGCCTGCTACCCCTGCATCATTTCAGCCATTTAACCCTGTGAGAGTAAAGTCATTGCTCTCTCCCTCAGTGGATCTCTCTCTTCATAGAGAACTCAGAACAGAAGACAAAAATATCTGCAAGCTGTTTGAAAATCATTGGTCAATGATGAGATTTTGTCTCTTGTGCCTATGTGGGGTTCCATCTCTCTCCTCAGAGCTTGTTAAGTGCAGTTATCAGCTCATTTGAGGCTCATTGGTGAATTCACTTTGAAGAGTCAATTACAAACTACAACTCAAAGGTGGTTTGATGACAAATGTCCTGTTAACTTGCGACCTGGTCTGAAAAATAGAGCCCTAACCTGATTTGCTGTAGCCTAGAACCTGGGCTCACGTCTAGGTAATGTACAGACTGCTGACACAGTAGCCAGAAAGCTACAGCTGTGTCCAGATAAATTGCATCAATGATAACAAATAATTTTCAAGGTATGTTCTCTGAAGTGTTAGGGAGCTATGTATATAAAATTTTATTCATACTTTTCTGAAATGCAATGTTAACTGAGCAAACTGTGGTTTTATTTGCAATTGTGGCAATTCTGTTTGGTAACAGTGTTTGAACCCTCCTCCTCCTCCTCCTCCTCCTCCTCCTCCTCCTTCCTCCTCTCTCTCTCTCTCTCTTTCCTCTCCTCTCCTCTCCTCTCCCCATGATGTGAGCATCTCTGCTCCATGACACCCTCTTCACCATGATGGCTGCTTCATCCCAAAGCCCAGAAATACAGAGCAAATTAACCATGACCAGACATAAACAGAGGTCAGTGTTGGGTGTGTTTCTTGATTGCTCTCCATCTTATTTTTCTGAGACAGAGTCTTTCGCTGAACCTGGAGCTCACCAGTTTGGTTAGACTAGCTAGCCAACAGGCACAAGGACCGTCGGGTGCCTGCCTCCCAAGCCCTGAGATTACAGGTGCACACTGGCACATCCAGCTTTGATGTGGGTGCTGGAGATTCAAACCCAGGTCTTCATGCTTGAGTGGTAAGCATGGTACCAACCAATACATCTTCCAGAACCCTGCAGTGTACACTCGTTATGCAGGAGGAGGTCTGGCCTGATACTGGAGATCAACCTCTTTTCACAACCCACTGGTTAGCCTGACTATGGGCCCATCTTAAAGACTGAGTGTACCCAATTTTTCTGAGGCACCGCCTACCAAAAACAATTTTTTGTTTGTTTTTTTCAAGGTAGAGTCTCACTCTAGTCCAGGCTGACATGGAACTCACTCTGTAGTCCCAGGCTGATCTTAAACTCATAGTGATCCTTCTACCTCTGTCTCCCAAGTGCTGGGATAAAATGTGAGCAGCACTATGTCTTGCCAAACACGTTTGAACATCCACTTCTGAGCTATAACCTTAACCCCTGAGAGTCCACAGCCATCATAAAAGGAACCCCTTTACACCATACTTTCTAACCTCAGTCAGTGTGCACTCCTTCTCTCCCTAGCTCCCTGTAGTTCCAGATGCTCTGGAAGATTCCCCAGCTCATCCTTCTTCCTAGCCTTATAAAAACATGGTAACCTGACCCCAGATCTGGGCTGCTTTCTCTGGCCACCAATCAACTATGTTACTGAATATTACTGCTTGGATTAACTCTGAAATGGGCCACCTCGGCCACCCTGATGCCAACTCCTTCCACCTACTCTGACCAGAAAGCAGATATAACTTTTAGGCTAGTTCAGGTCTCTCTGTTTATACCATAAATTCTATACTCTGGATACACATTGTACTCATAATGCTTCTCACCTTTTGGTCAAAAAGTGCCTTAGTAAGGGCTGGGGAGATGGCTCATCAGTTAAGAGCACTTGTTTGCAGAGTGTTGGCATGGGTTGGATTCTCCAAGCCAAGCACACAAAGTGGCACATACATCTAGAGTTTGTACTGAAAAGAGACTCTGGCCCTGTCCATTCTCTCTCTCTCTCTCTCTCTCTCTCTCTCTCTCTCTCTTAAATAAATAATAAAAATATTTTTAAGAACTGGAGAGATGGCTCAGCATCTTTACAGCACTTGCCTGTAAAGCCTAATGGTCTGGGTTCAATTCTTCAGTACCCATGTAAGCCAGATGTACAAAGTGGTGCATGCATCTAGAGTTCATTTGCAGTAGTGACAGGCTCTGGCACACCCATACTCTCTTTCTCTTTCTCTTTCTCTTTCTCTTTCTCTTTCTCTCTCTCTCTCTCATCTATCATCTATCTATCTAATCTGCTTACAAATAAACAAACATTTTTAAAAGTGCCTTAGTCAAGTTCAACCTCCCTGTGCTACTGATTCAGCACTGTGAGAGTACCCTATGTGTCTATGGACTCCTCTTGGCCTTTGCCAGCCAAAGCATGCTGATGTAGAAGCCCAGGAAGAAAAATAAAAACACAGAATTCAGACTCCTCTTCAGCAGAATTCAGACTTCTCTCCAACACAAGACATCCCAGCTAATAGTCTGTCCTCTCCTATTTGTATCCCTTTTATGCTATTCTCCTGTCTTATTGCTTGGCTAGAACTTCAAGGACTATGTTAAAGAGCAGTTGTGATAATGGACACCCTGTCTTGTTCCTGAATTAATCGGGAACTCCTCGAGTCATTCCCCATTGAGAATGATTTGTGCTTTAGGAGATCTGTGTATTGTCTTTATCATGTTCAGGTATAGGCCATCTATGCCTATTCTTTCCAGGGTTTTGAACATGAAATGTTGTTGAATTTTGTCAAAGGCCTTCTCAACATCTATTGAGATGACCATTTGGTTTTTGTGATTGAGTTTATTAATGTGATGAATTATATTTATCGACTTGCATATGTTGAACCATCACTGCATCCCTAGGATGAAGCCAAGTTGGTAAGGATGAATAATAGTCTTGATGTGTCTTTGTATTTGGTTTGCTAGGACTTTGTTTAGGATTTTTGCATCCAAGTTAATCAGGGATATGGGTCTGTAGTTTTCTTTTCTTGTTGCATCTTTGCCTGGTTTGGGAATTAGGGCGATGGTAGCTTCATAGAAGGAGTTTGGGAGCCTACCCTCTTTTTCTATGTCCCTGACAAGCTTCAAAAAGAGAGGTTTCAGTTCTATGATGAAGGTTTGGTAGAATTCAGCTGAGAAACCATCTGGACCTGGGCTTTTTCATTTGGGGAGGTTCTTGATTACAGATTCAATCTCTGTGATTGTGATATGATTGTTTAGCATTTTTATCTGCTCTGGGCTGAGCTTTGGTGTTGGTAGGTGTCAAGAAATTTATCCATTTCTTCCAGGTTCTCTAATTTTGTGGAGTAGAGGTTTTGGAAGTATGACCTGATGATACTTCCAATCTCTTCCAGGTCTGTTGTGATGTCACCCTTGCCATTTCCGATTTTGTTGATTTGGATCTTCTCTGTTCTTTGTTTGATTAAATTGGCCAGGGGTTTGTCAATCTTATTGACTTTTTCAAAGAGCCAACTCTTAGATGGTAGTCAGTGTAGTGCTGGAAGGGGAAGGAAGGGGAAGCTGGTCAACAACAGCTGGAGTAAACAGAGACCACTGGCATGAATCACAGTCTGCTGCCATGAGTAGGCTGACCACACTTCCTAGTGGGAGAGAACAATGAACCAAGAAAGGAGCACTTGTGCAGTGGAGGAGTCAAAGGTTGGGGGAGACAATCAACAGCTTTTAAATTCAGCCAAATATTCCACTTAGTGAGGGAGAGCCCTTAACTGGAACTGGGGACTTAGCAAGATATGCACTGGGAGCCGGACTCTGGGGGCCCCAAGGAGAGATGCACTATGTGAGTGATTGACAGAGAGGCTACTAAAACTAGAATCTAACTAATTCAGAAATGTGTATCTCAGTTAACCTATACTGATCTCACTCTCCAATGGAGATTATGTTTGTATCTTTCAGAATGCTGCGAGAGAGTGACAGCTCATCCAACCCTACCAATGAACCGCAGGCCGACAGTTGACATCCTGGCAAGAGATGAATCACCCCAGACATACCGTGGAGGATCCATATGCAACCCCACAAAGAATGATGAGATGAACAAGTGACCCATAGCCACAGCCAATCAGTCAACACAGGATAAACCAGTGAGACAGACACCAATGATTTTTGACACAATCTAAAACAGTAGTACAGAGACCCTTAAATTCTCAACAATAAAGCAGCCTTGATACTCACCCACCACGACTCAGGGAACTGAGTGGAAGAAGGGGTGGGAGATTGTGAGAGCCTTGGTGGGGGAAAATATCAGAGACATGGCCCCCCTCAGTAACAACATACTAGGGTAGATGGAACTGGGCTGACTCCTAGGCTATCCACAGTCCCCAGCCCCAAGGACTGATCCAGATGGCCCACGGAGGAGGATATCCAGCTGATTGGGGATGGGGAGGAGGGGCATTGGGAACTGGGGATAACAACTCATTGTTTGCCCACTAAATAATGTAACTCACTATGGGCAATAAAAAAAAAAAAAACAGTCTGTCCTCCTGATGTGACCACTGCACTGCAACATTACAGGGGTCTTTTCCCTGGACCATCTCTGGCCCCATGCTCTGGATACAACATCCTCAGCAATATTAGAGATTCCTCAGGTAGCTACAGTACATGTGGTAAGGTTACTGTCTGTCATATCATCCCAAAAAGGTATAAGCCTGCCAATTTGGGGGACAAGAAAGCTCTTCCAAGCAGACAGTGGGACAGTCTCTCTCCTGTGACCCATAGCACTGGCAGTGAGAGAACCCAGCAGAGAGGCCAATGTTTCTGCAGGTCTGAAGCCTTGGTTTTCCTGGTTGGACCCTTGCTTATTATTTAATTGTTTATCATGACATACAGGTTTGTCCCAGAGGAGAATGCTTGAAAAGTGGTGTGGCATTGGCAGATGCAGAAAGAAGCACAGCCGTTGGCACCCCGGCCCCTCCTGCCAGCCTCCTCCCAATTATTTTGCGGCTCTTTTGCCCCAGGGCAGCTTTCAGCTCCAGGGGACTGAAATTGGCTTAAAAAATTCTTTCCTCTCTGTGCCCCATGTGCCGGGGTATTGTGTGCTCTCTAAATAATAAGCCTGGCTTTGTGTGACCTAACTGGACAGGGTCTGCGGAGAGATTTTCCAGTTGCAGAGAGCAGTCAGCTGCAACCTAGGAAACCAAGAAGTTTCCAGAATAAGGAGTAAAGTCAGGGCAGCAAGATATGTTTTCCATAATTTGTATTTTGACCTAATTCTCCTCTCTCTCTCTCTCTCTCTCTCTCTCTCTCTCTCTCTCTCTCTCTCTCTCTCTCTCTCTCTCTCTCCCTCTCCCTCTCTCTCTTCTCTTGGTAATTAGGTCAAAGTTCAACAGAAGAATCCAACTTTATACTCTGAACCTAATAAATAGCAATTAATCAGATTCACCACACCTCACTCATTACCACCAAAATAATAAATAAGCCACAAATCATTTTAGAGCAGTTACGGTGTGCTAGCCACTGTCGTCCATCAAGGTAATTATTTATTATATTTATTGATTTCCTACTTGGGACTCAGCAACAGCTAGAAGCTGAAGGATCAGAAAGAAGGAGAAGCCGTGTAGTCTTTGGTTTCTGGCTTACAGCCCACTTATCAGAATAAACTATCTCCACTGTGTCAGGCAAGGAGCTGGGCATATATATTCATAAATTACCTCATTAGATCCTTCAATAGGTCTGCTTGGAAGATGCCATTCTGCTTTTTCCAAGAGTAGAAACAGATCCAAAGAAGATGTATACAATAAAATAAGGGCCCAGTGATGTGTATCTTTTCTTAATATTGTATTTATTTATTTACAAGCATAGAGAGATAGAAGGAAATAGAGAGAAGAGAGAGAATGAGCACAAGGGCCACTGCAAACAAATTCCAGATGCATGTGCCACTTTGTGCATCTGGCTTTATGTGGTACTGGGGAATCAAACCTCGGTCATTAGGCTTTACAGGCAAGTGCCATAACTGCTGAGCCATCTCTCCAGCCTAGTGATTGTTTCCTTTAGAGATACTTTATCTCAAATGACCAAAGGAGCTTTGCAGGTAATTAAGGAGGTGGAAGTGAGGAGATGGGCCCAAGAGACTATCGAGGGTCTATAGAAAGATCAGAGTCCACATGACAGAGATGATAATAGGAACAGGACTGGGGGGGACGTGGACAAAAAGCCAGAGATAGACTCTGGCATGGAGCCTCGAGGAAGAGATCTGTGTTCTGATCTAGTGTGGGCATCTGACCTCCAGAACTGCAACTAAGAAATTCTGATTATTTTAATCCATTGAATTTATTGCAAAAGTAACAGAAAATGAATCCTGCTGTTCACACCTACCCCAACGACACTCCAAGGTGGATTGAAGTCACTCAGAGAAGCTTACTTCAAAGTGATAGAGCCTGGCAGGACCACCAACCATATTGTCTAAGCGCCCTGGGAGCTCTACAAGATAGAGACCATAGAACAGGATTCGGGTCAGTCAGTGTGTCCTCAAATTCAAAGTCCTTTTGTCTCTGCTCATCTGCTCCCTGCAGGTCAATTTTAGGGACAATAACAAGGGGGATAGTAGAAATTACTCCACAGCACACCATGTTTGATGAATAAGGAATTCAAGGCTAAGATCTAGGGGTTGCTGGTATGCGGCACAGTGATCAGAAAAACCTTGGGTGGAGCAGGTACACCTTAGCCTGGGATCCACAGAGTAGATGTGTGCCATGCAGGTAGGGGATGGCCTGGTACGAGGCATGCCCTTGTGATCAGAAAGGATAACCTACCTTCCAACTCTATTCCTCCTCCTACCTCCAGCCAATTCCCTCCATGGATTCCAACCAGACTTCAAAAAAAGCCACCTCTTAGCTTACAGATGGCAAGTTTTGATCTGAAGTGGTATTACCTAGCAGATCAAGTCTTACAGTTCATTGCTCCCTGAAAGTCAGGACAAGGGTTCTTTCAGTTCTTCAAAGTCTAGACTCATACACTTTGGGAAGGTGGTCAGTGGTATTCAGCATATCCAAGGGAACAAAATTGAGATTACAATTCCAGACTTCCACAGCAAGGCGATGTTATTAAATACAAAGAGAGCAGTTCAGTGACAGATCCCTTTTGAAGTGCCTTTAATTTCTAATTTAATAAAGGCAGCATATGTCAAGAATGACTGTGGATCCAAAGACCTACTCTCCAGGATGGAGTGTTAGCATGACACTCACCAGCACTGTCACGTTGTCAGTGAACTGAGAACTTCATTCTTATGCAGTCTCACTGAGAAAACTGCTGTCCTATAGAGAATGAACTGTGACCTTGAGGAGCTGGGAAGATGGTTAGAGGATAAAGAGCTTGCTGCTCAAATACCTGGGTTTGGATCCTCGGATACCACATAAAAAGCCTGAAACCATGGCTGGCGTCTGTCATCCCAGAACCACTGACTGTGAGAGGGAATGCCAAGACAGAAGTTCCCAGAAGCTCTCAGGCCAACTAGCCTGGCCAGAAGTGAGTACAGCAATAAATAAATAACTAGAGGGCTGGAGAGAGAACTCAGTGGTTAATGCACCTGCTCACTAAGCCTAAGGACCCGGGTTCTCTTCCCCAGTGCCCACATAAAGCCAGAGAGATCTGCAGGAATTTGTTAACAGTGGCTGGAGGCTCTGGCATGCCATTCTCTCTCTCCCTCTCTCTCTCTCTTCCTCCCTCCCTCCCTCCCTCTTTCTCTCTCATTCTCTCAAATAATAAAATATTTTTAAATAACTAGAATGAAGTAAGAGACCCTGTTTCAAAGAGATGAAAGGTGAGAAATGACTCCCAAAAGCTATGGCACGTGGGCACGCCCCCCCCACACCATCTGTCTGCCTGGTATGGTTTGAACCTAGACCACCAAACCCCATGCCCTGAGTCCTGCATGGCGCTATGCCCAGGAATACTGCAGAGAGCAGAAGTAATGGAGCCTTCATGAAGCACCCAATTTGGGGGTCTGACCACACTGTTACCATGACAGGCAGCCTAACAGCTGATCTACAACTGTGGGTCCAGAGGAGGCCTTATAATGTTGGTTGTATAGATACATGAGAAAATACTTGTTAATTTGTTTAGTTACATTTGAAAAGATGGCCAAGCAGCAGCTCTATGCTCTACCCAGACAATTAGGAAAAAAAAATCTAGTAATGTCATAGAGTGAAAGCAGGGGTGATAGATGCAGGTATTCTATTTTCGCAAAAGAAAATTCAAATTGGCTACTGGAGTTACTGACCCCACAGTGACCATTGGCAGATTGGATCTGTTTAAACTCATTTCCAGAAGTCTTGCACAAGGAATGGCATTTCCCTCTAGTGTCGACCTGGTCCCTGGAGTCATTTCCTGTAGCCACGATGACTATTCTAAGGAAAGGAGGAACTAGAGATGGATGGGTGTTTGATGGGACATTTTATACTTCTCCTTAGTCTTTTTCTTTTCCTTTTTGGTGAGGCTAAGGTTCCAATTACCTGTGGCTTTCTTCTCTGGCTGGATTAGTAACTATTCATTTCAACCAACGCATAGAACATTGTCACTAAAATAATCGTTCAACTCCCAGCAGGATACTTAGGGTTTGACTGAATAATCAAACTCCCTACAAAATTCCAAGACATTTATTACATCAAGCAATGGGAACAGGAGGTATGTTTCATTATAACAGTACTGAAACTGGCTAGAAAAAAATAGACAAAAATATCTTCCTTAAACCTGAAAGTTACGCTGCCCTTCTCCCTTACCACGCATGATGATAAATTTATTTCCCCTATTTCATGACAGTTGTACCAGGTGAATAAAATGTATGTAAAGCAATATGCACAGCTAAGTGAAATAATAAAGTATGTTTAAGGTTCTATTTTTCTGCCAGCTCATTGGACCAGCTGTTGAACCACCATGGGTAGGAGAGTATTCTCTTCTTTTCTTTGAGCAAAATTTAAATTTGTTTCCCCAAAGTGGGCCTAGAGGACACACTGAAGTGGATTCCATAAATGCTGCAGTCATAATGGAAGTCTTTCTTGTCAAGCTTCTAGACAGACCTGCTTCATGGGTGTGTAACTGCATCCTGTGAACTTGGTATCCATTTCCCTTGCCTGGTGAAGTTCTTAGTAAGCAGAGAAATGACCCAGCCCAGGAAAAGAAGAACTAAGAGAAAAACAAAAGCCAAAATCTTCTACAAGCTAAATAATACTTTCAAAACTGGTTAGCCTAACCAGAACTGAATGAGAGAATAAGCCAAAGGTTCCTTTTCTCTTGAGATTTCCACATCAGGTCCTTGGTGTGTCCCATCTCCCAGAAGGCAGAGTGGCAGAGACTTCTGATGCGGTGCCCTCGAGATCATATGGAGAGCCCTGACCTTGCTACATCTTTCCCTTTCCTGTGGAGTTTCTTCCTTGTGTGCAAGTCCTTTGTTTTTTTCCTCTCACAGGGGCTAACTCTTGATGCATTAGTCACAGTCCCAAGGGGGACAGGCCAAAAAACTACAGTGAAAACCCAACCTACACAAATGGTTCCTTTACTCCAAGAAAATGCAAAGCCCTGTACATCCCCGATGTCAAGAGATTTTGCCTAAACATGAAGAAGGGATGTTAGAGTTACTTCGGCTGGAAATCAGCCCCAAGATCCAAGTGGAACTCAGGCCCAGGATCCAGGCATCATGGTTGACTCTCTGCTCAGTTTCAACTCCAGGCCAGTTGACTTCATTGTCTTCTAGCCAAGGTTTGCTCCAGGATGTGGAAAAAGACAAACACCCAAGAAAGCTATGGATAAACTGACCACTTCCCCCAGAGGTGGCCCTTGACTGGTCACAAGTATAGCAGCAGTATGTGGGAGCTTGTTAGAAAAGTAGAAGCCAAGGGACTGGGAAGATGGCTCAGTGGTCAAAGGTGCTTCCTTGGGAAGACTTCTGGCCAGGGTTCAATTCCAAAGCCACCCACATAAGCCAGTTGCAAAAAAAGTAGCACAAGAGTCTGGTGTTAATTAGCAGTGGCAAGAAGCCTTGACGTCACACACACACACACACACACACACACACACACACACACACCTTTTTAAAAATTAAAGAAATACAGAATCCAGTGCTGCTCTCATTTTTGGTCAGAGAAGCTTCCTTTTGCAAGTGGTGGTGATAAAAATTGTGGAAGCACTGAGATGGAGTGTCAGTTGAATACAGCACCTGTCACACCCTCCAAGGCTTGGAAACGGAAAGGATTTAAGAGCCAAAGGATGGGGAGGAGTGCTGTGGAATGCCGGCTTCTGGACACAAAGTGGCCATTGCAGTTGTGACCTCACAGCAGCTATTTTTATCTGCACCATATTGAGTCCATCAACATGTCACCATGGATAGTGGAGGAGGGTTATAGAAAATCAAAATAGGGCTGGAGAACTGCTGGCTCAGCGGTTAAGGCACTTGGCTCCTATCACTGCCCGCCGCCCGTGGGGACAGTGATCATACAGATACACACACACCGCTTGTGGGTTGATGAACGTGTGCTTTTTATTGCGGGGAACAAGGCAGTATATACAGAGCTTCCCGGCCAATCAGAGGGCTAATGGTAAGAACCTGTGCATAACGGCCAATCGAGATCACCTCCTGAAACTCATTAAGCTAAGCCCCTCGTGGCAAGCTGTCAGGTGCCGTCCAAGACTAAGCCAGGGTGTGCCTCCAAAGGCCCCCAAAAGCTTTCGCCCCTGACAGGCTCCAGGGCCTGAGGCCCCTGGTTCAATCCCCCAGTACCCACATAAGCCAGACCCACAAGGTGGTGGTGGCCCTGGTGCTTGCTTTCTCTCCCTCTCTCTCCCTCTCTCTCTCTCTCTCTTTGTATCTTGAAAATGAATAATTAAAATATATTTTAAAAATCAAAATAAAATGGATACTAGTGAGAAACAAGAATTTAGTGGAAGGGGGTGGGAGACAAAAGAAAATTGAGATAGAATTATGATTGAAATATACTCTGTACATGTATGAAAATTGTCAAGAAAAATGAGTCTTTGAAAAAAAAAGAAGAGGAAGGCTATAAAGATGGTTCAGTGGTTAAGATACTTGCCTGCAGAGCCCAACAACCAAGTTCAATTCCTTAGTACCTACATAAAGCCAGATGCACAAAGTGAGTTTGTTAGCAACAGCTAGAGCCCCTGGAAAATCCATTCTCTCCCACCCACCCTCTGTCTCTTTCTCCTTGTTAATAAATAAATAAAATATTTAAAAAGAAAAAGAAGAAAAGTAGAATTCCAGGTTCTACCCCACACCTATGGAATCAGAACCACATTTTAACAAGATTTCTAGGGCAATTCTTCAACATTTGTGAACTGTTTGACGAAGCTCGGCTTGCCTTGTAACCTACCTGGCTGTGGTTAGGAAGAGCAGTACCTAGGCCAGCTTCTATCCATTCCTGATCTACATGTTAGAACTGCAGCAAACTGCTTAGGAATACCAACTCACAGGCCCTACTATGGGCCAATTGAATCCACCCTTTTGAAAGTGCAGCCTGGGCATCTGTGTATTTAAGAGCTCCATAGCTCGTTCCCATGTGCAGCCAGAGTTGAGACCCACTGTTCCACTGAAGAAAACTTCCAGAATCAAAGCTTACAGCCCGAGGTACAGAGCATCCAGCCAAGACCCACTCCCTTAAAAAGCAATCAGGCATTTGCCTAGTAACAAGGGATTCCTAAAATATTTGCCCTTTTCTAAGAAGAAGCAGGACCAGCCTTTTGAATGGGTCCTCATTGTCCATGCCCCATAAAAATATGCTGGGCCTCCCCTGCCCTGGAGCTCAAGGGCGGTATTTGCAGACCCTTTGTTAACAGAGGCCTAGGTCTGGGCCAGCTTGACATGGAAAATGGCCCCTTCAGAGGCAGCTTTTCTCTTTGCTTTCTCTGCCCCTAGGATTTGTGATTCTGGACAGGGCATATGCCTTCTCACCATGTCATTTTCCTCATTTGCAGAGGGAAAACAGAGTGTCCATTGATTCCTTTGGTTAAGCTGACTGGTGGCCCTGGCTCCTGTCCAATGATTATTTCTCTGCCGCAATCCTTAGCTGGGGGCATGCCAGGAAAAGGAGGTGATTGCCCACATGGACCATAAGCCCCCCGAGTGCTCTCAGTCCTGCGAGCTCTCCAAATACCAGCTTGACCCAGTGAATCTCTCCAACTCAGGCAGGTCCAGCACAAAGCCTTGGAACTGGGTTGGGAACAGAAGCAATGTTAGGATCCCTTGAAATGTGTGTTCAAAGCAAATCCAGGCTCCAGCCTTACAGATGTAAGCCCCTCTTTCCAGGAAACTCTCCTGATTGGTTGAATAAGCTCTCTGGGACTCAAACCATCAGAGCAACATAGCGAAAGTACTTATCACTTTTGTGAGTGTGATTATTAATGAAGTCTATGTTTTAATATCTTCTGCTACAGTCATCCTGTAGAGTCATTTCTCTCCCGACACTACCATTGCTGTGTGTCCAAATGTTTTTAATCTATTTATTTATTTATTTATTTATTTACAAGGAGAGAGAGAGAGAGAGAGAGAGAGAGAGAGAGAGAGAGAGAGAGAGAGAGAATGAGCATGTCAAGGCCTTCAGCTGCTGCAAACTCCAGATACTGCATGTGCCACTTTGTGCATCTGGCTTTGCATGGGTACCAGGGAATCAAACCCAGATCATTAGGCTTTGCAGGCAAGCACCTTAACTGCTGAGTCATCTCTCCAGCTTCCAAACATTTCATATGTACATTATCACATTATTCTCACCCACATCTGGGGAGGTGGTTACTATTATTACACCCCTTATCCAGATGCCAAAATAGGTTTAAATAACCTGGCCAAGATCCTCCAGAGTGAAAGGGGCAGAGATCAGATACCATCCAGATCTATGGGATTCCATGATGTGTGGCTACATATATGGCTCTTGTTCCTATTTAAGAATCGTCTTACTTCCCCAAGTCTCAATTTTTAGACATAGAACCTTCAGAACTGATCTGTCGTCTTAGCTCCGCTTGCTTGGGAATTGGTAGAGTGAAGAGAATGAAGAACCAGCTATGAAGGTAGAGAAGGCAAACTCAGAGTCCAGTTCACACACCATGCCAAAAAAATAAATTTTATATGAATCAAAAATGTAAATAAAACAACGGAAGCACTAAAAGTATTTATAGATAAATAATATTAGAAATCTGGAAGTAAGGGAAAGATTTTACAAAATGCCATCAAAGCAGAAGCTATAAATTAAAAATTTTTGAATTTTAACTATACCACTACACCAAATATTACAATAATTGGTGGGGTGGGGATATAGAACACTTGGTAGCATGTATTAATCCATGGGTTCAATCTCCAGTGCTTGAAAAGAAAGAAAAAAGAAAGCAAGAAAGCCAGAAAGCAAAGGAAGGAAGGAAGGAAGGAAGGAAGGAAGGAAGGAAGGAAGGAAGGAAGGAAGGAAGGAAGGAAGGAAGGAAATTGGCAAGTTGAAAGGAAATGCAAAGTATGAGAAATATATAAAATGTTCCTACAAGCCAGCAGTCAAGTAAAAAGATGACTACTTCAATTTAAAAGTAGGCAAAAAGGGGGCTGAAGAGATGGCTCAGTGGTTAAGGTGCTTGCCTGCAAAGCCTACGGGACCTGGGTTTGAGTCCCCAGAACCCAGATGCACAAGGTAGAGCAAAGGTCTGCAGTTCATTTACAGTGGCTAGAGACCCTGGCATGCCCATTCATATTCTCTCTATCTTTCATAAATAAATAAATAAAATATGTTTTTGAAAAAGGCAAAAAAAACTACTCAAAAGAGTAATATTTGTGAGTGATGCACGCAGAACTCAGGCAACAGACTTGCACATTCTCCGCAGGTGGGAGTGTGAATTGACATAACCTTTCTAAAGGTTGATTTGACAACATGTAGTGAAATGGTTTAAAAATGCAGAACCAGCCCTTCTGAGAAACAGATCTTAAGGAAATAATTAAAGACCTGAGCAGTGGCACAGTGGGGAATGACCCTGGAATGGTGTGGAGAGGTTAAAATAAAAGTGGTAATACCCTAAAAAAGCCAGTACAGAAATTCTTAAAAATATCACACCCAGCACTAGGGAGGCAGAGGTAGGAGAATCACCATGAGTTCAAGGCCACCCTGAGACTACAGAGTGAATTCCAGGTCAGCCTGGACTAGAGCGAGATCCTACCTAGAAAAACCAAAAAAAAAAAAAAAGAAAAAAAGAAAGAAAGAAAGAAAATATCACACTCTAACCCTTCTACAGAACCCATGATAGTCGTCAAGGAGATCATGCGCTCACTGAGGATGCTCATTGTGGAAAGATACTCACAATGCATTGCTTAGAAAAAGCACAAGCCAGTTAGCCCTCAGAATAACTGTGCCAGTTCCCAGGATGCACAAGAAAGACTTGTCTCTAGGTAATAACAGTGTGTTTGGGTTTTACTTCATTTTGTTTGTTTGCATTTTTTTTCAATAATTCTATGATAAAGATCTACTGCTATTGTAAGAAGAAACAAAATACAACAGAAATCATTAAAGAAACATTGTAGAGCTATAGTCCTGGTCCTGGAGGACCTAAGGTGGCAGGGTGGGAGGGCCAAAGATGAACTTGACCCTTCTGAGAGGACCCTCCCGCCAGGGGCTCAATGGGATCTAGTCTTGCTTTGGGCACCAGCTAGCCTGCTCTTCCCTGAGGCCAATCCAGCATCACTCTGTCTCCCTCCCTCCCTCCCTCCATAGTCCTCTTTATGGCTCCAGGGTCTTCTGTCCCATGCCAGGAACCCATATCCCAAAATTTTGGCAGTGAAAATAATGGCAGCCTATTATGCAGAAGCTCCAGGGGACCCTAACTCAATCTACCTAAAAACACCCCTTGGTCTCTCCTGAAGGGTTAAGTAGTGACTCAGGTGCTCTCTCCCATCAGCTGCCTACTCTGACTCCCTCCACCAGCCCCTACCAACCCCAATCACACATTACTCTGCCCCTAGAAGGTTCCAAAGCAGGTAGCAACAGCCACCAGGCCCCAAACCAACCCGGGGGTGTCCAGCAAGGTCAGGACTCAGTGATTCCCAAACAAGGGCCCCAGGGCACATGGGCCAGCACCCATGGGTGGTGCATCCAGCAGGTGGGCTGCGGGTTCAAAGGGATCTCTCGTGGAGACCTGTGCCCTCGGGATGGGGAGGGGTATCTCTGGGACCAGATGCTGACAGTAATCCCAGTACTTACTCCCTGTACTTCCAGGATTTAGAAGGCCATGCTCCTGTCCACAGAGGCCCTGAGGGTCACCTCGGTGACCAGAGGTGAGGAGGACCTCTGGAGGTCTTCGCACATGGTGGCACTTTCCTACACCATCTCTGGGTCAGGCTAGGAGTCTCAGTGTGTAGTGACCATGACCCCTCATGTCAGGGGTGCTGGGGGGTGTGGGGGTGGGGGATGTGTCCAGGGTCCTGCCTCTCCCCAACCCCACACCACCCCCAAAGGGATGGGTAAAATAGGGCCAGAGAAGATGAAGAAAATGAGCGAGCTCAAGGAAAACCAGCACTCATTTACTCAGAAAACACATTGGAGAAGGAAATTTGAGTTAGTAAGAGAATCAAGAACAGAGGGATTGGGAATCAGGCTTTCACGCAGGATCCTGGATTTTGCAATAAGCGCTTAATGAAAAATAAAATATATCGATGCAGTAGGCAAGTCAAGTTCTTGGGAAGGTAAAAAAAAATACAGTGGACTGACTCCCCCACGGCCCCGATGTTCCACCTGCTCGCTATAATTACAGAGCTTCAGAAAGGAAAAAAAAAAAAAAAACCACGACACAGAGAAATCTGCTTGCATATTTTTTTTCTATTGTGCTAGGCTCATTTGAATTATAATATGTTGCAGGCCAGAGTAGAAAATTTTGTGCCTTGAATACTGAATCCCCCCTGGAGCCCCGGGTACCTGTACTTCTTTTTAGTGTCCACTGAGGATAACGTGTTCGACATTCAAGTGACAATACAGGAAAGGCTTTCAAAGCCCAGGATGCTGTACACCCGAAGGCTCTTCTGCCTGCCCTCCCCACCTTCCAAAGGTGTCAGCCTCTTTCTTTACTTGAAATATGTTCCTCTTTTACAAGGGTCTTCACTACCACAGAAATAAGGTCTGCATAGGTGGGTGTTCACTGCTAGAAACTGACCTGGTCTCACTTAACCCAAAATTTCAAAACTATATCTGGACTTTTTTTCTTTTACAAATATCTGGATATTTTAAACATGCACACATGAGGAGTAGAGACCCAACCACTGTCCCGAGCCCAGACAGGCTTTCTTGATCAAAATTACTCCACTGGGCTTATGCTGGTTTTCCATTTTAAAAAATCTTAAATATTCTGTAATTTAAATAAAGCAGACATGGTTTAAGTCACCAGCAGGACCCCACCTTTGGATGGTTCTAAATAGCTGTTTGACAGAGATTTCGAGGGCAAAGTCTTAGAAAGACAATGAGCTTCTACTTTTAATGATAGAAATGATATTTTTTAAAAAGTGTGGTCTCTCATACAAAACTTTCCAACAAGTTTTAAACAAGTATGTTTGTGTATTTATTTGCAAGCAGAAAGAGATAACGAGAGACAGAGAAAGGGTGCAGTGGCACCTCCAGACCCTGCAAACAAACTTCAGATGCATGTGCCACTTTGTGCATCTGGCTTTACGTGGGTACTGGGGAATTGAACCTGGGATGGTAGGCTTTACAGGCAAGCACCTTAACCATTGAGCCATCTCTCCAGCCTTCCAACAAGTTTGTTTTGTTTTTCTTCTGCTTTTTTGTGGACTTTTTTTTTTGAGGGGGGTTTGTTTGTTGTTTGTTTTTTGTTTTTAATTGAGCATTCTTTCAGGTTTGACAAAGGTTCTGAAGTTTGTTTTCAAAAAAGAGAGATATAAGGATATTGCTCAGTGGTTAAGGCTCTTGCTTGCAAAGCCTGATGGGCTGGATTTGATTCCCCAGTACTTGCATAGAGCTAGATGCACAAAGTGACGTATGTATGCACCCGGAGTTCATTTGTAGTGACAAGAGGCCCCATGTGCCCATTCATTTCTCTCCGTATGTCTGTCTGTCTGTCTGTCTGTCTCCCTCTCTCTCTCTGCTTGCAAATAAATAAATTTTAAAAATAAAAGTAAGTTAAATAAATAAAAAATGATGAGATTGAGTGAAACTATGAGTCATTATTGCTGTGCTAAGCTAGGCGAAGGCTCGGTGCTGAAGAGAGGGAGCGCACAGTCCTGGTGATGGGTGAGTGCTGTTTTGTCCAGGTAATCGTGGCCATCATACCATCTCTTTATAGAGACTGCTAACTGTTTCCCCAGGAAGCCATCAGGGAGCCTTTGCCCTTGCCAGTGCTTTGCTCTGACTCAGGCACCAATGTTTAGGGAAATCACTCTGAAAATGTGGGGGAACAGGAAAAAAGAAGTAAAGACTATGTTTATTCAGTACTGTAACATAGGGCCACTGGCTACCTCGCGTACTGAGTCAGGATGGTTCTTTGTGTCTGAGAACAATAAACACACCCCCCTGTCAAGTCATTCTATCAGCAGTAAGACAGAGGGACTTTATGCCTAAAAGAGAATGGCGGGTGGGGGTGGGGGAGGACTGGAGAGACGACTCAGTAAAGTACTTGCCTTGCAAGCCTGAGAACCTGAGCTCAGTCCTCAGCACACAAATGAGTGCTGAGTATGGTGGTGCAGACGTGTAATCCCAGAGCTGGGGAGGCACGGGCAGGTGGATCCATGGGCTCACTGGCCATCTATCTAGTCCAGCCTAATTGGTTAGCTCCAGGCCAATGAGTGACCTCCTTCTCTTCTCCCCTGCTCTCTGATTCCTTCATCAGAGCCAAAATTTTCCCCACTACCTCAGCACTCTTGGCTTTCTGCACCAGATAACTCTCAGATACGGAGGCTAAGCTGGGACTTGAATCAGCCATCTTGGTCCTGAGTGCCAGCAGCCTCCCTCAGTGCTGACAGCCACCAATGTCTCCAGATATTGCCAAATGTGCCCTGGGATAGAGGCCAGATTATTTCCAGGTAAGAACTATTTAACTCAAGGCTAAAATCCAACAGTTTTTCTCAAAGATAGAATAACTTTCTTCCATCCTTTTTAAAGTTGTAAAATATAAACAATATTTTTAAAATCGTTAACAGACAAAAGAAGAATGAGATATTAAACTATAGAGAACAAAAGACCCAAAACACGACAATGCAAGCCATCCAGAGTGAATGCAGAATTGTCACGACATGAAGATGTGCTAGGCATGGTCCTTTCTCCTACTTTCTACCCAAGTGCTTTCTCTAAGGTCTTCCCTGCTCTGTCTCAATAAGTCTATGTCTACGGATGGTATCCATCTCTCACACTCTCCCCCCCCCTCCATTCCTAGTGCTTGGTTGTTCAGACAGGGTCTCCTGCTAAATAACACAAGCTGGCCTCAAATTCATTAATCTCCTATCTCTTTCCCATGAATGCTGGGATTCCAGGCTGGTACCACTATGACCTCGCTACCCACACTTTAATAAATCCCCCCTTTATTAAAACCTCCTCTACTTTCTCCTTGATTCTGACACAGATGATATATGGGAAAGATTATCTGCCTATGATAGGGTTTAGAAATTCTTAGGCCCTTTGACCAAAACACCAAGCAGGCCAAAATGCCCTAAACCACAGCAGGTCATGGTGACCCTTCTCTGTACTTCTACCCTAGAAACCAAACCGAGGCTTGTGATTTCCCACAGAGGCATCTTGCAACAAGTCCCAAAGCCAGGAAGAGAGATGATGGTCCCAGCCATATACAGCCTTCTCAACAGAGCCAATGATCAGGGATTATATTAAAACCCCCCAAGAGGACCAAGGTGTCATGTCCCCTTAACACTTGAGCCACAGGATGAGTGAGAAAAATGACATCCCTTTGAAAGTCAGCAATACAAGAAAATATCAGTGTTTTCCAAGGTAACAGCAAAATTCTTTCATTTAAATGTGTGTAAGTGTGAGTGTGTGGATAGGGGCATGTGTGTGTGCATGAATGTGAAGGTCAGAGGGCAACCTTGCATGTCATCAGGAATACCATCCACCTCTTTAGAGACAAGGACACTCATTGGCCTGGAGCTGACCAATTAGGCTGGACTAGATAGATGGCCAGTGAGCCCATGGATCCACCTGCCCGTGCCTCCCCAGCTCTGGGATTACACGTCTGCACCACCATACTCAGCACTCATTTGTGTGCTGAGGACTGAGCTCAGGTTCTCAGGCTTGCAAGGCAAGTACTTTACTGAGTCTTCTCTCCAGCCCTCCCCCACCCCCACCCCGCCATTCTCTTTTAGGCATAAAGTCCCTCTGTCTTACTGCTGACAGAATGGAAATCAAATTATGTCCGATGGGAGAGCTAGGGGCCCTCTCCACCAGCCTTTGAGTTGTCTGCATTGGCCAGGAGCAGACCCAATCTCCCAGGCTGGGGCTCCAGGAAGTAGGCTCCCCTATGGCACTGGTTCCAAGCGCCCAATATGCAGGTGCAGCAGAGATGAGCTCAGAGACTCAGCTGTGAATCTAGCAGCGGCGCCTCTGGGCCAGGTCAGGACAACAACCTCCATTGTCCCTCCCCACAGTAGCCCTGCTGATCCTGGAGGAAAGAAAGCCATGAGTCCCTTTGAAAGCCTACACAGGAAGAATGCTGCCCTTTCTCTGCTGCTCTGGGTCCCAGAGTCATGGAATCAACTGCTCAGAGCTGGCACCTCTCTAGAAGCCTGGACAGCCTCCCGCATGGTCACATGGTCCAAGACATTCTGTTCTTTGTGACAGCCACTTGGCTAAATGGGCAGACAGCGGTGCCCTGGACCCTTGGAAACTGGTGAAATATTATCCTTCATCGGTGCTCCCAACATTCCTGATTCACCCTGCTCCTGGACTGCCCCATGACCCCCCAGGCTCGACTGTTATTCACAGTAGAAACAAAGAACACATCTGATTTGGGGCACAAGGGCAGAGCAAACACCTTCAGGGTTTTGCCTCTTTTGGCTAACATCAGAGATGTTTTATAAAAACAAAATTGGAGGTCACATTGCTTCTTGGATAAAAGGAAGTTTGCTTCAAAGAAAGTTACATGGTAAACAAAGCTAGGAAAATTGCAAGGATGTCACCAGAGAGCTGGGCACTAAGAAGTTGCCCACAGTTTCCAGAACTGACACTCACACTGTTCCAGAGAGTTAGCCCCTGAGCACCCTGGATCTTCAATTGCTCCCTTTGTAAGAAGACAGAGACCTGAGCCCAAACTCCTTCCAGCTCTGCCCTCCATGGTGTTAAGAACATTCTTCTCAGGGCTGGAGAGCTGGCTCAGCAGTTAAGGTGCTTGCTTGCAAAGCCTAACACCCCAGGTTCAATGCCCATATCCAAGTAAAGCCAGATGGACAAAGTGGCATATGTGTCTGGATTTTATTTGCAGTGGATAGGGGTGCTGGTTTGCTCATTCTCATTTTCTCTCTCTCTCTCTCTCTCTCTCTCTCTCTCTCTCTCTCTCTCTCTCTCTCTCTCTGTTTCTCTGTGCTTGCAAATAAATAAAAATATTTTTTTAAAAAAAACACTGTTCTCTGGGAGCAGTGGCCCTTCCAACCCTACCAATGAGCCTCAGGCCGATGGTTGTCTTCCTGGCAAAAGATGCGCCACCCCAGACGTACCGTGGAGGATCCACGTGGAACCCTGCAGGCAGTGATGAGATATTGGTCAACCCAGGATGAACCAGCGAAACAGACACCAACGATTTTAAACACAACCTCAATCAGAAGTACAGAGGCCCCTAAGGCCTCAACAACAAAGCAGCCTTAATACTCACCCACCATGACTCAGGGAACTGAGTGGAAGAGGGGGAGAAAAGATTGTAAGAGACATGGTGGGGGAGAATATCCAGAGACATTGCCCACCTCAGTAACAACATGCAAAGGGGGGGGGCGTGGAACCAGGTTGACTCCTAGGCTATTCATAACCCCCTATCCCATGGACTTATACAACTGCCCACGGAGGAGGACATCCAACTGACCGGGGACAGGGAAGAGGGAAATAGGGGAAGTGGAGACATCAACACATTATTCCCTTATTAAGTGTAGCTAATTATGGATAATAAAAAAAATTTTAAAAACACTGTTCTCTGGGCTGGTGAGATGGCTCAGCAGTTAAGGCAAAAAAGCCTGCAAAGCCTAAATACTGGGGTTTGATTCCCCAGGACCCATGTCAAACCAGATGCACAAAGTGACGCATGCATCTGGAATTTATTTGCAGTGGCTGGAGGCCCTGGTGTGCCCATTCTCTCTGCCTGTCTCTCTTCTCTCTATCTCTCTCTGTTTGAAAAATAAATAAAGAAATAAAATATATGTTTTTAAAAAGCATCTACAAAGGGAATAGTAGTTTGCAAAGAAGCTAGAAGGCCATGTAGCTCTCTGGAGCCAGACTGCTCAGGTTTGAACCCCAGCTCCATTATTCAGTCTCTTTTCGACAATGGAGCAAGTTATTTCACCTCTGTTCTTCAGCTAAAAAAAAGGAAGGCTGCTTTGGACCGAGTTTTATAGAGTTGTCATGAGGAGCAAATAAAACCGCATAGGGAAGCATTTGAAACACACCCTCCACAGAGTAGGCCCACTGCGTTAGTGCCGGCTGTCTATGTTACTCGTTTTATTTACACAAAGACACTCCAGTCCTTTCCTGTCACTGGCTTACACTTGCTGAAAGAAGTTGGCAAATTGGTTCTCACAGGGCAGGAAGTGCTATCTGACTAAAGGGATTGAACAATAAAGCTAATCTCATTCCTTCTCAGCCAGCATTCTGCTGTGTTGGAAAGCAGGGCTGGGAAGGGTCGGACAGTTCTTACAAAACAGCATCTCTCTCAGATTAGGACGAAGAGCTGGCCAGAAGCTGCATGCAGGCCTTGCCTAGGCTTCTGTCTAGCCTAGACCCTGAGCTGAATAAGGAGCCTTCACCCACTACACGTCCAGTTCCTACTTAACTCACTCCTCCTTGCTCCCCAAGTTTCGGGTCTGGGTTCAAGGGAGTCACTACCAGTGAGTCATCTGGACCATTTCCTCATACCCAGAAGTCATCATTATAGTCACAAAGACACTGGGCAGCTGGGCAAAAGCTGAGGAAACACCATCTTGAAGACCAAGAAAAAAATCATGAGGCCTGGAGAGATTGCTTAGTGGTTAAGGCACTTGCCTGCAAAGCCTAATGACCCGAATTCAATTCCCCAATAGACCAGACCAGAATTGAATTCCCACATAAAGCCAGATGCACAGAGTGGTGCATGCATCTGGAGTTTGTTTGCAGTGGCTGATGTGCCCATTCTCTCTCTCTCTCTCTCTCTCTCTCTCTCTCTCTCTCTCTCTCTCTCTCTCTCTCTCTCTCTCTCTCTCTCCTTTACAAATAAATGAATGAAAATAACTTTTTTAAAGAAAAGAAAAGAACACAGAGGTCAGGGCAGGTCTAGAGTTCACCATACTTGCTCACTCCTAGGAAGCAGAGGGTGAGAAGGAACCATGGCCTTAGAATAACAACCAAGCAGGTCCCGAGAGTCAGACATCCCAGTAACAAATACCTGCTGGACCAGTGACTGGTTCCCACCCCTCCACTTCTCCCACCTCCACCTTTGTAGAAAGTACCCATAGCTTCCCAATCTCTGGCTTCTGGTTGGCTTTGGCCAATAGGGAGCAGTCATAGGAACATAAGAGCCAGAAGAAAGTGAAGTTGATGGCTGGGCATAGTGGAGCACACCATTAATCCCAGTACTCCAGAGGGAGGAGGATCGCTGTGAGCTCAAGGCCAGCAGACTACATAGTGAATTCCAGATCAGCCTGGGCTAGAGTGAGACCCTAACTTGAACCCCAAAAAAGAAAATGAAGCTGGGCATGTAGCTCCTTGTCCACACTCTCATGCTAAGAGCTGAACAAACAGCAAACGTGCAGTTGTGGTCAGAAAGCCTTTACTCCTGCCTCATTTCCCTCTTCTGGACCCTTTAGGGCCCAGAAGCCAGGAAGCCTCTTCCTTGTTCAAGCTCTATTGTTTTTTTTTCCTTAACCCTGTCCACACCTCTATCAATAGCCCCCAACTCTCAACTACCCACTTGAGCAGAATAGGCCATGGGCTTCCTACAGAGAACCCCAAAAGACGCCAAAGGTTGGCTAAGGGTTCAGCAATATAGCAGCATTGCCTTTTCACTTTCTTTTGTCTTCTTTTATTTCATTTTTTTGTGGTATGTGTGTGTGGTCTGTGTGCACGGTGGTTCATATGTCAATGGGTGCATGTGTGTGTAGGTGTGTCTGCATGTGTGCGCATGTGTAGGTCAGAAATCAACACTGGCTGTCTTCATCGATCATTCTCAACTTTATTTTTTAAAATAAGGTCTCTCACTAACTTGGCTAGATTTACTCATCACCAAGCCCCAGGGACCCTCCTGTCTCTGCCTGCCCAGTGCTGGAACCATTCGAGGCATTTTAAGTGGGTGAATCTGAACTCAGGCCCTCGTGCTTATGAAGCAAGCACTTTATTTCCTGGCTCCCTCTTTATATGCCGCTTGGTAAACTGGGGTGCCATTGCTCGTGTTAACATTCCAGAAGAGTATCAATACCTTGGCAATGTATGGTTCCTAGCCAGTGAAGCATCACCAGATCTCCACACAGCAGAAAAGAAGGCTGAAGAAAACCAATGAACTGCCTTCCGTGGGCCTAGAGTTGATATCCCAGCTGACCCATTCCTCCCGGGAATGCCACTGGAGCCTGGCAGCCACTCAGTGGGTGGAGCACTGGCTGGGGAGGAGCATGACTGCAGTCATTCTAATCACCACTCCTTCTTCCCAGTGGGAAATGACGACAGAATGCCACACACTCGGGGACTTTGGGGGAGCTCTCCTTCTTTCCTGCTGTGATAATCACCACCGTATGCAGCCCAGCAATTTGGCACCTCAGCCACAGACTCCTGGTAGGTGCCTGGGCTTGACCATTATAGGGGATATTATGGTCATGATTACAGGATGACTGAGCCATCCAGCAAAGTGACCGGTAATTTGCAATCTAATGGCCATTCAGTGATGGGTAATATTATGGACTTACCCTGCAATTGTGAAACAAGCAGCCCTCCCTCCCTCGTGTAGCAGTTTTCCCATCAAAAGCCCAGCCTTTAGCTTTTGATTTCTTCTCATCAGTAGCTCTGCCAGCTTTGCCTTTGGATTTGGAAAAGCTAAACAGGGGAGCATGAAATGGTTCCCTCCTCTTTCGAGTCCCTGAATGGGAAGTGTAGGCAGTTTTGTCAAGTGGAGGGGGAAAATAAAACACAACTGAAAGAAGCATCTGGAAGGCAATTTTATTTCTTAAAAGAGCAACAAAAGCTGGCCCCAAAGCTCTACAACATGCAGCAAGTGTTGCCTGGGAATTTAGGAGACCAACAAAGCCAGGCATGGCTTACACAAATGAGCTACCAGGGCACCGTCGGGTGCTTCCACGGCCAGTGTGCACGCACAAACACACACATGCACACGCATAAACAGAACACAATGTCCTCTAACCAAAGCTTAGGTGTTAAGGATCCTTCCTCCATGCTATCCACAATGCTACTTGAAGAGACAGCCCAGTGTCATCGTCCCGATCAGTGGACATTGCCTGGAAAGAAGACAGGTCACACTTGGGTGTGACCACTGGGACACCTTCTTGGATACTACAACACAGCCAGCAGGAACTGTTGAGCATCCAAGGAGTTCAAATCCATCAGTAACAGTCAGCTTGACCTTGAGTGGCCAGCTTAGTCCAGCTGTCCCAGTGGGTAATAGAAAAAGGACTCAGTGATTCACTGCCTGTTCAGTTACTGGTTCATTTTCTTCTGAGTCTTATTTTCCATAGCTGTCAAACAGGGATAATAATATCATCCTGATCTATCTCGCAGCAGATGACTGTGAACCAAATGATCTCTATCTGTGTGTTATGAAAAATAAAGCAGGACTTAGAGAGACCAGGCAGCACTGAGTACTGGCATGCTGGAGGAAGAAATCAGACATTCTGCCAAGCTCAAACCTCAGCACTAATTCACTGCCCTCCCCTGATTCTTATGGGAGATACTTTGGCATATACCCACGTTCCATGGTGTCCATGCCTGTGGGACCAGCCTCCAGCTGTGCACTGCCATCACTGTACTGCATACCACCACCACTCAGGTAACAAAGAGGAAAGGAGCAACATAATGGAACTCACTTGGGACATATTTTTTTTTTTAATCTTAAAAAGTAGAGTTGGAGAGGAGTAATTGCTCAAACCACACACACAATGGGATCTTGGCTTTCGAATTTCTAGATTCTTCCCTGAACAGAAGAAACAACTTGTCTTATTCCCCACCATTACAGGGTGTGATGGGATTCTTACCAGAGCAAAAATCTCACCCGCACAGAGTCCATACCTTCCCTCTAAGCCTTGCACCCAGTCCCAGGGACATAGAAATGAAAGTTCCAGTGACAACTTAGCCATGTGGTCAGAAAGAAAGGCAGGAAGAACGAATTCTTCATCCAACCTGAGCTTCAACTCCAGCCTCGCCCTGCCCCTCTTTCTCTGGCCTTTCCCCATGAAGGGCATGAGGCCATTGAGAAATTACCATAATGAATGGGAACATAGTCCACTAGGCAGGTAGGTTGGCCCAAGAGAGATGAACATGATGCGATTTCTGTCATTCTTGGCCTCAATAGAATCTAGGCTTATTGTAGTCAGCTCCGTATTGCTGGGAGGAACATCCAATCCAGACATAGTATACGGGAGGAATGGGTTTATTTCACTTTACAGATTCAGGGGATGTTCCATCCATGGTGGATAAAGCTGGCTCCCATTCCTAAATTCAAGCAGAGAGACACCACCCAGCAGCCAGCATCATCAGCAAATACCAACACCAACACCAAGCAGAGACCCAGAGCTCAAACCTCTCTGCATACATTTGGGTTGGAATTCAGATCGGCCCCCAAACACACCTTGGGCTGGACCCCAGGATCTGCCCCCAGTGATACCTCTTCTAGCCAGACAGTTGGAGATCCAAGTTACAAGCTTAAATAAAATACCTGAGTCTATGGGGGACATGCATTCAAACCACCGCAGGTGCCTACCTGTGATAGGTTCAGAGGGACTTGTAAAGGAGCTGGAAGGCAACATGGGGACTAGAGGCAAATGACTAAAAGAAGGAAAATCACAATGCAAGAAGTTAGGTAGCTCATGCTATTAACCAAGGAAGCATAACATTGAGAATCACGGTGAGCTTTGGGCTGCTTCATCTAAAACCACTGCACCATAGAAGAATATTCTAGACCAATCAAGTCATCACAGTGGACATGTGGCTAGAACAGAGCCTATGAGAATGTGGGAAGAAACTTCCTGCTAAGGGAAACTACAGGCAGGGGCAGTTTTTCTTTGTCCTTCGGGCATCATCACATCCACAGGTAAGAGTTGGACCCTTGATGGGGCTGGAATAGAACCGTAATCAGCCAAAGATGAAGCTAATATCAGCGGATATGAGTGAGAAGTACAAGGAATATGGGTCCCTTGTGATGCCATTAACTAAGAAGTACCCAAGCCTGGCATCTATCCAATCTGGGTCTTTAAGATACAGGAGATAGTTAGCACATCCTTTACTCAGGCGAGTCTGGGTGTGGTTTTCTATTAAATGAAGTGTAGAGTAACTTAGTTGATAGAAGAACTGAAGCCAGGGGCTGGGGAGATGGGTCAGTCAGTAAAGTGCCTTCTGCACAAGTATGAGGGCTTGAATTTAGATTTCCAGCACC
>PVHP010011382.1:12248-37761 GCA_004024765.1 Zapus hudsonius | reverse complement strand
GTTAGGTACTTTGGGATGTACATTCTGTGAGCACAGAGACTCTCTCTGTCTTGTTTAGCAACAGATCCCTGTAGGCTAGAACAGTGCCTGGCAAAATAGTTCCCATTGTATATTGAGAAATAGTGTCATTTGCTAGATGAGAAACCTGAGCCTCAGAGAGGGCAAGGAACCTGACCTATGGTACAGAGCTGCCAAAAGAATTCCTTTTCTCCATCGTTCCAGGTGTCTAGAAACACTCACACTTTGAACTTTATTTGAAGCATTTTGATTTTTAAAAAATATTTTTTATTTCTTTGCAAGCAGAGAGAGAGGGGGGAGAGAGAGAGAGAAAGAGAGAGAGAGAGAATTGGCATTCTAGCTACTACTGCAAATGAATTTCAGATGCATGTGCCACTGTGCGAATCTGGCTTTATGTGGGTACAGGGAAATCAACCTTTGGTTGTTAGGTTTTGCAGGCAAGCGCCCTAACCTCTGAGCCACTTCTCCAGCCCGCATTTTGGTTTTTCAACAAATTATCACTAAATTGCCCATGCTAAGATCAAGCATTCTTCCCGCCTCGGCCTCCTAAGGAGCTGGGACAAGTGAGTACCATTGCACTTGGCGTTCAAGCATTTATTTCAACTTGCTGCTGTGGCCCATCAGACATTGTCCTGGATTGCTTCTTTATAACCTCTGAGCTATCTCTCCAGCCCCCTGTATTCCTTCCTTCCTTCCTTCTTTCTTCTTTCTTTCTTTCTTTCTTTCTTTCTGTCTTTCTTTCTTATTTCTCTCTCTCTTTCTTTCTTCTTCTTCTTTTTTTTTTTTTTTGAGGTAGGGTCTCGCTCTAGCCCAGGCTGACCTGGAATTCACTATGTAGTCTCAGGGTGGCCTTGAACTCATGGTGATCCTCCTACCTCTGCCTCCTGAGTGCTGGGATTAAAGGCATGCACCACCACGCCAGGCTATTTAAATATATTTTAAAAAAAAGAACTCAAGAAAAGTTGGCAAAGCCTAGCCTACTGGGAGAAAAAAAATCTATGGTGTTTGTAAATTTTTATTTTATTTTATTTCATTGTAGAGTAGAGATAAGCAGGCTCCAAGAATTTAGTTTGTCTTCCTTCAAAATGTGCTAGTTTAGCCAGGTGTGGTGCTATACACAGTTATCCCAGCTACTCTGGAGGCTGAGGTGGAGGAGTGCTTGAGCCCAGGACCTCAGGGCCAGCCTGGGCAAAACAGTGAAACACCCTCTCTTTTCAATTAAACACTATCCGAGGCATCACCCACAGTAGGACGGTGACCCAAGGTGGGTCCCAGGATCACGGAGCAACTTTCCCCTCCCAAAGCCTGAAGGCTGCGTGTGGCTTCTGCCCAGGCTGTGCCAGTCCTCCTCTTGCTTTTTTCTAATTTCCCATCCCTCCCTCTCCACCTCAAACCCTGGGAAAGATGAAGAGAAGCATCCCAACCAAGAAGCCTTTTTCCCTCATTGTGTTTTCTAGCTAGACTTGAACTGACGCCATCAATTCAGCCCTCTCTCACCCTCTCTCCTCTTCGGCTCTCACGCCTTTGTGTGTGTGCCTCTGTGTGTGTGCGTGCATGTGTGTGTGCATGTGTGTGTGCATGTGTGTATGTGTGCGTGCATGTGTGCATGCATGTGCGTGCATGTGTGCATGCATGTGTGTGCATGTATGCATGCATGTGTGCGTGTGCATGTGTGTGTGCGTGTGTGTATTTGCATGTGTGTGTGTGTGTGTGTGTGTGTGTTTCTCTTTCTCTCAGACTGGTCCTCAGGCAGTTACTGGCCAGGAGCGTGAGGATACAAGAAACTGGTTGTCAGTAGCGAATCCAGCATGACTACAGCAGCTCCCCGTTGCCCTTAGCAAGAGGAGGGCCAAGAAGCAGGGACTCAGGTTCAGATTCTCTGAGAAACTTCTCAGCTTGACCACCACCATCTCAACTCAGACTCTGCTGTGAGGAGTCACTCAGAAAACCTCACCCCCAGGCCAGAGGTTTTCATTCCAAGTTTGAGCAAACACAGCCAGTTGGACTGGAAGTCAACAAGTGTGAAGGTGAACCTTCTCCATCTTCAAAGCAAAGCATCCTAGTGGGATTTTGGTTTTTTCCACAAATCGACAGGGCTTTCATAGTTACAAATTCCCATGTCCCTCGCCCTCACTGAAGAAAAACTTCCTGGTTAGGTTGGCATGTGAAGATTTGTGGTGTAAAGTGAGAATGGTTGAGCAAGTAGGTGAATGCCAGCGATGACTCAGACGAGTCTCCCTCTCCACATGCCACGCTGGGTGTCCTCCTTCATTCTCGCCCCAAACACAGGTTCAAAAATAACTCCTATTTATCAAGTGCCCAGTCAGTACCAGGAACTGAACTACGTGTTCTATTTACTTACATCGGCTCATTTTTATCTTCACAACTATGCAAGGTAGGAATTATTTATTGTTTTCTTTCAGAGGCAAAGGTAAGTCAATTTCCCCAAAGTTACCCAGGTCATAAGTGGGTGAACTGGGGTTCCAGTCTTACCCTCAACTAAACAGAGTAAAAGAAACTAAGCAAAAAGCACCCCCCAAAATAAAAGAGTATTTACTATATTCCATGTATATAGAATAATAGAAGACACAAACTAACCTCCTGGATGGAAAGTTGGCCAGTGGTTGACTGGAGATGGGGCCAAGGGAGAGCTACAAAGTAACTTGCGGCCGATCAACTCAAACACTTGAAATAGTGCAAAGTTGGTGCACTTCAAATAATGAAGGTTAAGAAGAAACCCCTCTCTCATGGTTTCCACAAAGGAATTTACTCTGAGCTGCATTGACGCCAGAGCCGTAGGGCCCATCAGGACTCAGCCGCCTCGGGGTCCCAGCGGCGGAGAAGAGCTTCTGGCGCTGGCTCTTCTCACTGGAAACTGCATTAGTCAGGTCTGTGGTTCTAGAAATTCTTCCGCACTCACAGGCCCGGGAGGACGTCCATGTGATGTGAGTGATGATGTAAAGCAGTTCTGTGGATTGAACCCCGGACCTCATAAATGCTAAACACGTGCTTTACCACTAAGGTCCTACCCCAACTCCCAGTCCCCACCCCCCATTTCTTAGCTCTTTGATCTCAGGGCCATTCTGTTCTCTTTAAAACATTTATATGGGTAATATCCATCGATATTTAATACATTAGGAATGAAGATGAAGAGCTTTGTTTGTTTGTTTGTTTGTTTGTGACAAGGTCTTATTCTGACTCAAACAGCCCTGGAATTCGTTCTGTAGTCCAAGCTGATCTCACTCTTCCTACCTCAGACTCAGGCTGGTATTACAGGCAGGAACCATCACACCTGGCTTGAAAACTGAGAATTTTCAAAGATGGTTAATTTGCTTTCAAACTAACAACTCCCGCCCTCGAAATAAAAGGCGCTTGTTTGCAAAGCCTGCCAGCTCCAGTTCAGTTCCCCAGGACTCATGTAAAGCCAGATGCACAAAGTGGTGATGCATCTGGAGTGTTTGCAGCAGCAGGAGGCCCTGGTGCGTCCATTCATTCTCATATATTCTCTATCTCTCTCTTTCTCAAATAAATATTTAAAAAAGAAAAAGATAAATCTATTACATGTGATGTGAATAATTTGCTTGTTTTTGTTTCGAGACAGTGTTTAATGTGTCCTAGACTAGCCTAAAACTAGCTATGGGACCCAGACTGCTTTGAACTTGAAGGATCCTGTCTCAGCCTCCCAAATACTGTGATTACAAGTATGTGTGTGCCATGGTACCTGGCTAAATAACATTTTTATTAAGCCTAAAACTTTCCCAAAGCTGGGCTTTATGTGGTGCTGAATCCAACCTAGGGCTTGTGAATGCTTTGTGTAGGTAGGCAAGCACTCTACCAACTAAGCAGCACCCCCCCTTCCCTTTAGTTTTCTTTGTGGGGCTTTGGTTCAGTTTGAGACACTGTAGACCAAGCTAGCTTGGAACTCACAGCAATCCTACCACAGCTTTCACGAGATGCTATTGCAGATATTTGCTATCATGCTTCT
Organism: Zapus hudsonius; assembly: GCA_004024765.1. Taxonomy (NCBI): domain Eukaryota; kingdom Metazoa; phylum Chordata; class Mammalia; order Rodentia; family Dipodidae; genus Zapus; species Zapus hudsonius. The sequence continues at coordinate 33,758 of PVHP010011382.1, read as the reverse complement.
TTAAAATATCTATATCTCTATCTATCTATCTATCTATCTATCTATCTATCTATCTATCTATCTATCTATTTCTCAAGGTTGAATCTAGCCCGGACTGACTTGGAACACTGTAGCCCCAGTCTGGTCTCAAACTCACACAGATCTCCTACCTCAGCCTCCCTAGCGCTGGCATCATCACCGCATCCTGCTTATCTTGATATTCTTTTGTTTTTTTTTTTAATATTTTATTTATTTATTTTTCAAGCAGAGAGATACAGAGAGAGAGAGAGAGAGAGAGAGAGAGAGAGAGAGAGATCATCAGGGCCACCACCTTGTGGGTCTGGCTTATGTGGGTCCTGGGGAATTGAACCCGGGGCCTTAGGCACTGGAGGCAAGTGCCTTAACCGCTGAACCATCTCTCCATCCCTTATTCTTTTGTTTTTAATTTTATTTATTTGCAAGCAGAGAGAGAGAGAGAGAGAGAGAGAGAGAGAGAGAGAGAGAGAGCACGCCAGGGCTTCCTGCTGCTGCAGGTGAACTCTAGATGCACGCACCACTTTGCACATCTGGCTTTATGTGGGTGCTGGGGGGAACCTGGATCCTCAGGCTTTTCAGGCAAGCGCCTTAACCCCTAAGCCATCCCTCCAGCCCTATCTTAGTAGTCTTCTGAAGATAGTTTGAACCTTGCAGACCCCTTAAATGATCTTGAGGACCCAAAGAGTTCCACAGACCATCCTTTAAGAACTGTGTTTCTCAAATGCGCAGAACGAAAGCTAGTCCTTATGCTCCCCTTGCTGTTCTTCCCAAGACCTGGTGAAATCTGGAGAGACCGGGAAGGAACTGGGGCACAGAGAAGAATCTGATGGAAGACTTTATACTAAGGGCTTCTCTTAAGGTCCTTCCCACCCTGTGTGGGGGGTACTGTTCTTCTAAACAAAATCAAGATACCTGAGCATTTAATCCCAGCACTCAGGAGGCAGAGATAGGAGGATCGCCATGAATTCAAGGCCACCCTGAGACTACATAGTGAGTTCCAGGTCAGCCTGGGCTAGAGCGAGATCCTACCTCAAAACAACAACAACAACAAATCAAGATAGTTGAGGCTCAGCAAGACTTAGATGCATTGGACAAGGGACAGAAATGCAACAATGAGTTTGTGGGCACAAAGAGATGAACATCTGCCTCCTGTTGGGGCTCCTCTCTGCTGCAAGGAAGAAGATGGGGCCCTGAAGAAATTCTAAACAGGTAGGAGTTATTCCTTGTTGTCAAAATAAGCACCTGATCCACAACCTCAATCCAGATTGAAAATTTCTGGCAACATTCTAAATATTTGTTTACAGCCATACATTAACGCTACTCTCACTTTCGGTTAAAGAAGCTTCTCTGGGCAGAGAGATGGCCGATGGTTAAAGGTACTTGCTTGTAAAGCCTGCAGGCCTGCGTTAAAGTCCCAGCAATGTAAAGCCAGATGCAAAAGTGGCAGGAACATGTCGAGTTTGTTTGCAGCTATAAAGAGGCTCTGGCATGCCCATACTCTGTCCTTGCAAAGAAGTAAAAAAGTTTTTTTAATTAAAATACCTCATTAATAATTTTTGTATTGATAACATGTTAACATCATAGTATTTTGGGTATGTTATGTGAAATATATTGTTATTAGTCTTACTTTTAAAACTCATGTTGGACTGGGAATATAACTCAGTGGTAGAGAGCTTATTAAGTGTACATGAGGCCCTGGATTCAACCCCCAACGTAGCAAATAAATAAATAGGGGCTGTAGAGATGGCTCAGCGGTTAAGGCTCTTGCTTGCAAAGCCTAACAACCAGGGTTCAATTTCCCAGTACCCATGTAAAGCCAGATGCACAAAGTGGTTAAAGGCCCTGGCTTGTCCATTCTCTCTCTCTCTCTCTCTCTGCAAATAAATAAATAAAAATATAAAAATAAATAAATAAATGGCCCTGTGGTAAATACTTTAAGTGTGACCACCGCCTAGGCTCTGTTCCTTCACTCTGCTATCGAAGCGCCAAGGAACTCTGGACAAGGAGTAAACGGTGCCTGCAGCTCTGCACTAATATGCCTTCAACGTCACTTCATACACTGAATTTTTAATCTCATATTATTTTCTTATGTCATGAGATATTCTTCTTTTGATTTTCTTTTTTTTTTGGTTTTTTAAAGGTAGGGTCTCACTCTAGTCCAGGCTGACCTGGAATTCACTATGTAGTCTCAGGGTGGCCTTGAACTCACGGCAATCCTCCTGCCTCTGCCTCCTGAGTGCTGGGATTAAAGGCGTGCGCCACCATGCCCGGCTCCTCTTTCATTGATTTTCTCTCAGTCACTTAAAATGTAAACACCATTCCCAGTTCCCAGGCTCTGCAAGCAAAACAAACAGTTGGTGGAACCGGGCCCTCAGGCCATAGTTTACCCGAGAATGGAACTGAATGAAGGTCTCCCAAAACTCCTCCAACACCCACACCAATGGAGCACATGGAAAATTCCTTCACCTTTATAGACAGCGTGGGTTCATGTATCATTTGATCTAGAAGGGATCGAGTACTCCTGCCTGCTCATATTACATTTGAGGAAACTGACTTTCATTGCTGAGGTTCCAAATAATGAGAGTCATAGCAAGACTATCAGGAAGCAGCTGACAAAAAAAAAAGAAAAGAAAAGAAAAAGAAAGAAAAGAGCTTGATATTAGACTGAATAGGAAGTAGGCGGACCCATTCAGAGACTCTAGATTCTAATTCATCTATTAATCGATTCTTTCATTCTCTTCCTTCCTTTACTTCCTCCCTCCCTTTCTTCCTTTCTTCCTTCCCTCCTTCCTTCCTTTTCTTTCTCCCTCCTTCCTTCCTTTCTCTCTCTTTTCTTTCAGGCAGGGTCTCAAATGTCCAAGGCTGGCCTCAAACTCAATATTTAGCCAAAGATGACCTTGAGCTCCTGCCCCCCCCTCCACCTCCAGAGTAGCCACCACACTGGTTTTGTAACTCCTGGGATCATGCCAGGCAAACAGTCTATCAACTAGTTCAGAAGATCAAGCAGTTTGCTCTTCTAGCCCTCCTTGGCCACATTTCTTAGACTGCTTAGGTTCCAGACTCTAGGGGACATTGTGGAGAACCCGACATTAATTAGATTTGGTGATTTGGTCACTGACCAAAAGCAACTCAACAGAGGGGAAAAGGGTATCTTTAAATAGATATAGGTAGGGCTGGAGTAATGGCTCAGTAATTTAAGGCACTTGCTTGCAAAGACTGACTGCCCAGGTTCAATTCCCCAGTACCCATGTAAAACCAGATGCTAAAGAGGTGCTCACTTTGCAGCAGCTGGAGGCCCCAGTGTGCCCATTTCTCCCACTCCCCTTCTTGCAAATAAAATTAAAATATTTTAGAATAGATATGTGTCAGCTGGGTGTGGTGGTTCATGCCTTTAATCCCAGCACTCGGGAGGCAGAGATAGGAGGATCGCCGTGAGTTCAAGGCCAGCCTGAGACTACAGAGTGAATTCCAGGTCAGCCTGGGCTAGAGTGAGACCCTACCTCGAAAAACAAAAAAAAAAAAAAAAATAGATATGGGTCACACATGTCCTGGAAGGGTAAAGAAAGGGGTCTCTGAGAAGGTATGGCCCAAGCTATGATCACAAGGACAGCGGGATTTAATCTAGTAAAAGAGGAAGGAAGAGTGTCTTAGACAGAAGAAATAGCAGCTAGCAAATGCCACGCCTGGAATTGAGGAACCTTAGGGAGGAGGCACTAGTGGAAGATGTGGGAGATGCGGGCCTGCACAGTCAGCAGGACCCAGAGTATGAAGAGCTTCTGTTTGAAGTTAAGAAACTTGGTCTTGCTCACATTAGGCGGTGAGGAAACACAGAGAGATTTAAACATCCAAGTAGCACCACCAGATTGAATTTGGGAGAAAATCACATTGTCAGCTTGCCAGGCGGAGGGGCGAGAAAAAGACTCAAGACTGTACAAAGGCTCAAGGAGTACAAGGACCTGGAGATCTGTGGAGTGTGGTGGCGCTCATCTTTAATCCCAGCATTCGGGAGGCAGAGGTAGGAGGATCTCTGTGAGTTTGAGGCCAGCCTGAGACTACAGTGTGAATTCCAGGTCAGCCTGGTTAGAGGGAGATCCTACCTGGAAAAACTGAGAGAGAGAGAGAGAGAGAGAGAGAGAGAGAGAGAGAGAGAGAGAGATCTAGTGTAACACAAGCATGCAATGCCAGTCAGGAGAAGGAGCATGTTGGCACAGATGGCAGAGCATCTGAAACTCCAGGCTGAGGAATTCAGATCTGACTCTTCGGGGAGCAAACAGCAGGGGGACCTCCAGGGAGTAAGCACAGAGCTCAGACCATAGGCCAAAATTGCCTAATGCAGCCATGAGTTAAGCTTCCGTCTCCTCAGAGGTCCAGCGAGGTACCAGCCACGAGGAGAGGATGAAGTCATGTATGAAAAGTATTCAAAATGGTAGTCCTGAAACGCACTCAGGACACACGATGTCTGTCTAAGCGCTCCCTGGTCCCACCTGATGCTCAAGGGACAACATTCTCCTAAGATGCCAGAATTCTAGCTATTCTGTCTCTTCTCTCTCTCTCTCTCTCTCTCTCTCTCTCTCTCTCTCTCTCTCTCTCTCTCTCTCCTTCTCCTGCTTATTAGGAGTGTTTCTGTGTGTGCGGTAGGGGGCATGTGCATATCTGTGCTTGTATGAGTAGGGGACAAAGGTCAAGGTCAATCACTCTCCACTTACTCTTTGAAATTGGGTCTCTTGCTAGTGAGCCAGGGCTTTCCTGTCGTGCCTCCCCATCACTGGGATTCCAGATGCACGCCATGGCACCCAGCATTCTGAAGTGGATTCTGGGGTCCTCCTGCTCTGCACAGCAAACTCTTGGCCCACCGAGCCATTTCCCCAGCCGTTTTGGTTTGTTTTGTTCTGAGACAGAGTCTCATGTAACCCAGGCTGAGCTCTAACTCACTGTGTAACTCCTGGTCCTTCCACCTCTACCTCAGAGGACTAGGATTCCAGGTGCCTGCCACTATGCTTGCCACGCTCTTGGGTTGGGTTTTTGTTGTTGTTGTTGTTGTTGTTTGTTTTGAGAAAGGGTCTAATTATGTAACCCAAGCTGGCCTGGAACTAGCTGTGTAACTCACGTTGACCTCAAACCACAGACCAGCAGGCTTTGAAAGCAAGTGCCTTTAACTACTGAGCAATCTCCCCAGCCCTTTTGTTTTGTTTCACTAGATAATATATTTGGTATGTTTGTTGTGGTGCTGGGAATGGAACCTCATGCTTGCTAAGCAAGTGCTGTGCACTGAGTTTACCCCTTTGAGGTGCCTTTTGTTTTGCCTTGTTTGAGACAGGATCTACACTGTGGACCAGATTAGTCTAGAACTCATTAGGTATCCGACAAGCCTCAAATTAATGGCAATCTTCTTGCTTTAGCCTCAGTTCCCCATGTAAAGCCACATGCACAAAATGGTGCATACATCTAGCGTTTAAAACAGCAAGAGGCCCTGGTGTGCCCATATCCTTTCTCTCTCTCTCAAATAAATAAATATAAAAGAAAATAATACAAAAAGAGCAATCAAAGCTATTTTTTGCTTTTTTTTTTTTTTTTTTTTGGTTTTTCGAGGTAGGGTCTCGCTCTAGCCCAGGCTGACCTGGAATTCACTATGTAGTCTCAGGGTGGCCTTGAACTCATGGTCATCCTCCTACCTCTGCCTCCCGAGTGCTGGGATTAAAGGCGTGCGCCACCACGCCCGGCCTTATTTTTTGCTTTTTAAACAAAAGTTCTATTTATTTATTTGCAAGCAGAGATAGAGAGAAGAGAGACAAAGAATGGGTTCACCAGGGCCTCTAGCTGCTGCAAAAGAACTCCAGTGCATCTTGAATAATGCCACTTTGTGCATCCGGCTTCATGTGGGTACTGGGGAATTGAACTCGGGTCATTAAGCTTTGTAGGCAAGTGCCTTAACCGCTGAGCCATCTTTCTCCAGCCCCCTCCCCTTTTTTTGATTTTTTTTATAACAGAGGTAAGCCAGGGGCCCTCGAGTCAACCCTCCAGTGTTTCTTTCCAGAACCTTGCTCTGTAGTCCAAAGCCAGAGCAGTGAAGGGCAGCAAAGCAGTCCTGGTGTCCACCCCCACTACAAGACTTAGGACCAGTTGGTGGCCCAGGCCTTCCAGCTGGGGAAGAGTCGAGTGGCACTTGCTACATTGCCCAGAGGGGTAGGTAGCATAGTTTATAAAGGATTTCAGGGTCTGAGGATGAAAGGGAATGTATTAACACAAATGCGTCTGCTTTTTAACCCCACATAGTTCTAGGGAAATGTAATACAAAGGCATCAGATCCATTTACAGTTGCTGCACTGAAGGTGAATGTCAATTAGTAGCTAACAATTGTCATTTTCTTTGTAAACCTGCTTGATGGCTGGGAGCTGCAGGAATCTTGCTATATGAGCTTTCTGTCTTTGAACAACAGAGTCTCCCTCTGACCTGCCTGAAACAGACAGGAAATATACCCACCTCAGTTACAGGGCTCGGCTAAGAATCAGAGCCCAGTCTCCATGTGGCCAAGCTGGACAGCGCTTGCCTGCCTGGGTCCAGTGACAATCCTTTAGTGATGTTGGGCCTCATTCTTACTGGTGCCTTCCCCCAGGGCCGGGTGCACAGAAATCGGTTAACCACTGGAGATTGAGTGTCTCAGGAGTGCTCCCCCTTTGGAGATGGGAAAACTGGCTCCCAGAGGAGCAGCACTCCTCCCGGGTTCCATTACAGAAGGAGTCCCTGGGTCAGGCAGGAGGCCTGGTTCAACTGTCTCTTCTAGCTAAACAGACGCTTGAGAAGCACCTGCAGCTCCATCTTCAAAGTCAGGGAAACGGGAGAGGCAGTTGTAAAACAAGACCTGAATCAATAATCCTAGCAGACAACTAAGCCACTGTCTCACTCCAGGCCTCAGTATCCCTATCCACTAAAAGCAATGGATCGGGGGCTGGAGAGATTGCTCAGTGGTTAAGGTGCTTGCCTGCAAAACCGAACGACTCAGGTGTCATTCCCCAGTACCCTCGTAGAGGCAGATGCCAAAGTGGCACATGCATTTGGAGTTATTTGCAATGGCTAGAAGCCATGGTGCACCCATTCTCTCTATTCTCTTCTTCATATCTCTCTCTGCATGCAAATAAATAAATAAATAATTGTTTTTTTAAAAAGCCACAGATTGGCCAGTGCGGGTGGTACACCTTTGCAGTCCCAGCACTTGGGACACCAAGGAGGAGTGCTGTTAAGTTTGAGGCCCGCCAGGTCTACATGGTGGAACCCTGTTTCAAAAAAGCATAAGAAGAAGGAAGAGAAACAGGAGATGAAGAGATGAAGAAGGAAGAGGAGAAGGAGGAAGAGGAGGAGACCACTTGATAATGTCTCAGGTGTCGCTCTGGTCACAGCCACCAGCCACCTCGGGCACCTCTTCTCCAGTTTGCCTTTCTTTAATCCACAGCTTCCAAGGGGGCGCTGTGAAACCGGTTACCAGGCAGCCCGCAGCTCTGATCTCCCTGGGCTCCCCAGCCCTCGTCCAGCCCTTTTCTCTTTGTGGCTGTCTGTTTCCACTTGCTCCTTTTATTCTCCAGGTTTTCCTTGACTCTGATGTTTTTCCCCCTGCTGCACAACAAGCCCTTCTGATCTCTGTGAAAGGCAAACCCGTGTCATTCTTCCAAATCATCATTGTATGGCATGTTTTTATATCAGCTGGACAAAGGAGCTATTTGATCAGGGGGTATGGTGTGTGATTGTAAGAAATTCAGCTAGTCGGTGGCAACTATTGTTCCCCAAGCGGCTCCCTGACCCCATTCTGTTCCTGGAAAAACTCCCTGAGAGTGGCCTCCATTCATGGAGTAACCCCAGTCCCCAGCCGCTCCAGGAGCATGCCCAGTTCTGCGCCATGTCACCGATAGCTGCCTGCAGCCACCCTTTAACTCTTTCATCGGCATTAGGTTTCCAAGCCCGCAGCTGTTATCACGGCCGGGAGCTCAGGGGGTTAGAGATATAGGCATGCTCTCTGCTCTCCCTCTTATCTCAGAGAAATTCAACCTTCCTTTGAAATGGTCATTTGGAAATTACCCGTCTGCTGCTTTCAGCCACAGCAGGCCTGGCAAGCGTGCCCTGCCCTCCTCGCTTTTCCCTTGAGGACAGTCTCCCCAGTTCTGCCAACCCACATGCCCTGCTGCTGGTATGTAGTCTCGTGGCACCTCAAAACTGTTTCTGATTGCCTGAGACAGAGGTGTGGGGTCCACATGCTGGCCTTGAAGTCTCAGGAAGATTGCTCTAAGAGTTTCCAGAAGATACGGAAAAGCTTCCACATGCTTTACCAGCATTCCCTTCCCTATGGGATGGTGCACATTGGGCCCTATATGTGTAAGGTCTTGTGTTGAGGACTATAAGAGAGGCAGATCCATAAAAAATTACCAAGAGTGGTGGCTCCTGTCTTCAATCCCAGCACTCAAGAGGCTAAGGTATGAGGATCACTATGAGTTTTGAGGCCAGCCTGGGTTACAAAACTGAGCTCCAGATCAGCCTGGGCTGAAACCTTACCTAAAATTTAAAAAATATATTTTTATTTACTTTATGAGCGAGAGAGGACAACCAGGACCTCTTGCACATGAACTCCAGAGGAATGCTTTACGTGTGTACTGGGGAATTGAACTATACCAGCAGGCTTTGCAAGCAAGTGCCTTTAACTGCTGAACCATCTCTCCAGCCCTGAATTTATTTTTAAGGAAAAAAAAAAAAACATTGCTCTTGGCCCTGAGAACTCAGCCACTTAGGGGAAATGAGACAAGCGGACCTGGATCTTTAGCAACATCCATAGCTTTTCTTCATCTTTGACCCTATTCCATTAACACACTGTGATAGATACCCAAACTATTCTAGCCTACCTGCTTCACATACTAACCTCCCAGTTGACTGGAATGCTCAAACCACACACAGTGATGAGCCATTTTCCTTTAAAAGGTCCAACCTAACCTGCCCTAAGTGTGTACATTTTAGCATTACACTTCTATAGAAAAATACAGAGAATACTGGAAGATTCTTTGAAGTATGTTGAAACTTAATAGCTTTGGGATTCTCAATGTCACTGTGCTCATTTTATAGAGACTAGAAAAAAAATGAAGGGACCTATTCAAGATCACTCAAGGCCAGGAATCAAAGCAAAGGCTCAAATCTGGAGTCTGTCGGTTACATTTTCCTTGGGTCATTTGTTGAGTGTGTTATGTGTGGTGTGTGCATATATGTGTGTAGATGTACACACCCCATGTGCACCTATGTGGAGACCAGAGGACATCAGGTATGGTCCTGTGTCGCTCTTCCATCCACTTGCCCTCAGACAAGGAGCTAATCAGTCTTTGGTTAGACTAGCTGACCAGCACACCCCAGTGCCCTTCCCGTCTCTGATCCCCTCAGTGCTGGGGTTACAGGCATCTGAAGTCATGCTCAGCCATTCATGTGGGTGCTGGGATTGAATTCAGGTCTCTATGCTTGAACAAGTGCTCTTACCCATTCTTCAATGCATCAAGCACTGTTTTTCCTAACGAAGCTGAAGTTAGATTACACTGTGGTTGTTTGTCCATAACTATGATCCAGAAGTCAGGACCTCAAAGACAATAAAAGTGCCAATTCCAAAATCCCAAATGTGGATCCTTCTCAACCTCATTCTCATTCAGGCACTTCTGGACCCTGAAGCAACAGAATGACTTCTCCAGTCCAGATGTTCCTCCCTCTTGCTTCCTGTCGGGTCCCGTGGGAATACCCACAATGCAATAGCTAAAATATTAAGGGTTATATAAAGTGACTAAAACAATTACTATCCAAAGTGCTGATTCCTGTTACAGCATGGATGAACCTTGAAAACATTTCACCAAAGGCCATTCCATTCATGTGCATAGAGTCGGTGGAGCTATGCAGAGAGTAGATTAGTAGAGGCTGAGGACCAGAGAGAGGAAGAGAGTGAGGAGGGACTACAGTGGATACAGGGCTTCTTTGAGGGTGATGGAAATGTTCTGGAATTAGATAAGGATGGTGATCATGCAGCTCTGCCTGTGGAAGTACACTTTGCAGGGGTAAATGGAGTGGTATTTGAATTCTACATCAACAACAAAAAGTAGAAAATGAGAAGTTAGACACCTCTGGGGCTGCTAACAGTTACCCTGGGGAAAAAGATGCAATCATAAAACCAGAATACATGGCCTCTGGAGCAAGCGAATGACTAGGATCTCTGCGTGTCTCCAAGGAACCCTAAAGCAGCCAGGAGATCCCAGTCAGGGGGTCTGTAGCCACCCACGGCCCTAGGGATGATCAGCCCTTCCCAGCTCTTTTGCTCCTGACTTCCCCAAGTCATTGGGATTCTATTTCTTTTGTTTTTAATTTTTAAAAAATATTTTATTTGGGCTGGAGAGATGGCTCAGCTGCTAAGGCACTTGCCTCCAGTGCCTAAGGCCCCTGGTTCAATTCCCCAGGTCCCACATAGGCCAGACCCACAAGGTGGTAGCCCTGGTGCTCTCGCGCTCTCTCTCTCTCTCTCTCTCTCTCTCTCTCTCTCTCTCTCTCTCTCTCTCTGTATCTCTCTGCTTGAAAATGAATAAATAAAATATTTTTAAAAATATTTTATTTATTTACAAGCAGAAAGAGAGAGACAGAGAGAGAGAGAGAGAGAGAGAGAGAGAGAGAATCAGTGCACCAGGACTTCCAGCCCTTGCAAATGAACTCCAGATGCATGTGCCACTTTGTGCATCTGGCTTTATGTGGGTACTGGGGAATCGAACCCAGGTTTCTAAAGCTTGCAAGCAAATACCTTAACCTTGAGTTATCTCTCCAACTCTCCTTTACAAAATATTTTTATTTATTTACAAGCAGAGAGATAGAAAGAAACAGAGAGACAGAATGGGTGAGCCAGGGCTGTCAGCTGCTGCAAATGGACTCCAGATGCATGTGCCTCTTTTTTAAAATTAATATCTTTATTATGAGTAAGTAAATACATTGTATGAGCAACTCTTGTGACGGTATCCCCGTTTTCCCTCCTCTCTGTCCCCTACCCACTGGGGTCCTTCCTCAGTACGCATACTGGATCTGTCCATAGGCTAGGGGGTTATGAACTGCACCCGAGGAAGCCAATTGTTCTTTTTTTCTTCCCCCTTTGTGTGATGTTGCTAAGGGGGGAGATGTCTCTGGATATTGTCCCCCACCATGGCTCTTACATTCTTTCCACCCCCTCTTCCGCTCAGTTCCCTGAGTCATAGTGGGTGAGTTTTAAGTCTGCTTTGTTGTTGAGATCTTAAGTGTCTCTGGATCTTTGACCTGGGTTGTGATAGGGGTCATTGGTGTCTGTCTCCATTGACCTTTCATGGGTTATCAGACTTGCTGTTGTGATTGGTCTCCTGTTTGTCTTTTTGGGTTTTTTTTTTTTTTTTTTTTTTTTTTTTTTTTTTTTTTTGGTTTTTTGAAGTAGGATCTTGCTTTAGCCCAGGCTGACCTGGAATTCACTATGTAGTCTCAGGCTGGCCTTGAACTCACAGCGATCCTCCTACCTCTGCCTCCCAAGTGCTGGGATTAAAGGCGTGTGCCAGCACGCCCAGCTGTTCTCCTGTTTGTCTTGTCACTTTCTCATAGGTTTCATTTGGGCCCTGTGTGAAGGCTACGGGTGGTTTGTCTCCTACCAGGATGTGGACCATCATCCAATGTCTTGTTGGTGGATTTGAGTTGTCTCTGGCTCTCTCATTGCCTTCTGGCCTGGAACCTGGGGTCAGTGGCACATGTGCCTCTTTGAACATCTGGCTTTAAATGGGTGTTGGGGAATTGAACTCAAGTCACTGGGCTTTGCAAGCAAGAGCCTTAACTGCTAAGCCATCTCTCCAACCCTCTCCAGCCCCTTTTAAAATTTTTAAACATTTTTGTTTATTTATTTGCAATCAGCTGGAGACAGTAAGGGGCACCAGGGCCTCCAGCCACTGCAAACAAACTCCAGACTCATGCGCCATTTTGTGCATCTGGCTTTATGTGGGTCCTGGAGAACTAAACCTGGGCTGGAAGACTTTGTAAGAAAACACCTTTAACCATTGAGCTAATCATTATCGAACATTTTCATCTCCCCAGCCCTCTACATCTTCTTAGAAATTCCTCTTCTGTAATGAACTTGTAAGATTTACTTTAATCTGATTTTGGATTTCTGCCTCATCCCCTTAGTTTTACTCGTTTGTCAGACAGTGATGAGGTCTCTACCAGTGCCAGGCAGGCAGGCTAGCAGCCGATGAATATGCATGAAGAGTCTGTGTTTTCTTTTTTTTTTTTTCAATATTTTATTTATTCATTTTCAAGCAGAGAGAGAGAACCAGGGCCACCGCCTTGTGGGTCTGGCTTATGTGGGTCCTGGGGAATTGAACCCAGGGCCTTAGGCACTGGAGGCAAGTGCCTTAACCGCTGAGCCATCTCTCCAGCCCAAGAGACTGTGTTTTTTTCCTCAAGAAGTTCATTTTTAGAGGCATGATCCTGTACTCTCAGCATTTGGGGGCTGAGGCAGGAGATTACTACAAGTTCTAAGGGAAAGTAGACTCTAAGATTTAAAAAACAAAACGGTTGCTTTTTTTCTACAAAGAAGAGGTGTATAAAGCTCAGTATAAAGCAGTGAAGTAATTTCTGATGCGGAGGTTTGTGCTGGCACAAAGTACAGTGAGGCCCGAAGAAGGGAGAGGCTGGCTATTCCTGAAGGTGGAACTTTCTAGATACCTGCCACTTCATGTTCCAGGGGGACTACCAGAGAGTCTACCTGCTTTTGGCTTCTTCTTTTTTCTTTTTTCTGGGTTTTTTGCTTTTTGTTTTGTTTTTTTTTTGTTGTTGTTGTTGTTGTTGTTGTTGTTTTTGAGGTATGGTCTCGCTCTATCCCAGGCTGACCTGGAATTCACTATATAGTCTCAGGCAGGCTTCAAACTCACAGCGATTCTCCTACCTCTGCCTCCTGAGTCCTGGGATCAAAGGCGTGCGCCACCACACTTGGCTCTACTTTTGGCTTCTCATACAAGAAAAGGCAAATGCTTTCTTTGTTTGGGGGTGCCACTCCCATTTTCATGCCTCCCTAACTACAAATCGGGACCCCAGTGCTGGCAGCTTGGACTTGGTGGAAGCTCCAGTACACACTCATGTCCTCTGGATGCTGCCTGGGCCCTCCCTCCCTCCCTCCCTCCCTCCCTCCCTGCCTCCCTCCCTCCCTCCAGCACTGTTCTTGCCCGTGGTCCTGCCCTCTCTGGAAGGCTTGTAAGGTTAACCCCAGGCCAGGTCACACGGCTGTCTAGAACCCGGGCTCAGTCCTCAAAGTGAAGAGCTTTTGAACTCCCAATGAGGGGTTTTATTGTCAGCAAGATGGAGAGGGGTTGATTGCTAATGGGTACAAGATTTCTGGAAAGGGTGACGAAGCTGATCTAGAAGGTGCCGGCACTTTACCAGCAGAGTTACTATGGCCTGAAGAGGGAAAGCCCAACCAATTCCAGGTCAGTTTTGATTTTCCTTTTCTTTCTTTCTTAGCATAGGCCATTCCAGGGCGTGGCAGAGGTAGCCATAAATAAATGATTCATGACACCTCACCCCCTTAACAAGGAGGAATGACAAGGTGTGGGCACAAATGTCAGGCTGGAATGTCTGATCTCACCAGTCTGCCTGAGTACCTCAGGCCTTGTGCCCTGTAATTCCAAACCCACGGGCCAACGGTGTTTCTAAGACTGGGCGGAAAGAGCCACGGAGTTTGACTCCCATGATTCAGCTGAGAAAGTCCACACTCTAGGCATCAAAGGCAGACAAAGTTGGCAGTTAAGAGCTTGGGTTTGGGAGGCTGGGGAGATGGCTCAGTGTTAGGTAAGAGCATGTGCAAGCATGAAGCTCTGAATTCAACCTGGGGCATGCACGTTTGCTTCTAAAAAGACACACATACCCCCCACATAACCCCAGGCCTGAGGGGCGCAGAAATGGAGAACTGCTAGAGCTTGCTAGTCAGACAGTCTGACTGAAAAACAGGAGGTCCCGATTCAGCCAGATTCTGTCTCAAGGAAACAAAGCGGTCTAGCCTTTGCATGCACGCACGAGGGGGGGGGCACGCACATCTGCACACACACATGCATGCAATATATGCATATACATGTACATATAATACACACATGAGCACCAAAAATGAAAAAATAAAATAAAAGAGATCGGGTTTAAAAGACCAACCAATCTTGATTTAAACTTCAGTTGTAGAGTTGTGTGGGCTGGGGAGAAGGCACAGCAAGCCTGCTGACTCAAGTTTGATCCCCAGCACCCACATAAAGCCAGATGAAAAGTGCCACATGCATCTGTGATTTCAATACACTTACACAGTGTGTGTGGGGGGGAGCCAGGAGAAGCTCAAATCTCAAGGGCCAGCTAAACTGGCCTTCCCAGCTAGCTTAAAAAAAAAATCATTGAAGGGGCAGGAGAGATGGATCAGCAGTTAAGGCAGTTGCTTCCAGAGCCTACAGACCCGGGGTTCCCCAGTACCCACATAAACCAGATACACAAAGTGGTGCATGTATCTGGAGTTTGTCTGCAGTGGCTAGAGGCCCTGGTGTGCCCATACTCTCTCACTCTCTCTGTCTCTCTCTGTTTACAAATAAGAAAATAAAATATTAAAAAACATTATCAGAAATGTGTATCTCAGTTAACCTATACTGGTCTCACTCTCCGATGGAGATTCTGTTTGTATTTTTCAGAATGCAGTGAGAGAGCTGTGGCTCTTCCAACCCTACCAACGAACCCGCAGGCCGATAGCTGAAATCCTGGCAGGAGATGAGCCACACCAGACCTACTGTGGAGGATTCACATGGAACCCTGCAGAGAGTGGTGGGATAAGCAAGAGACTATAACCACAACCAATCAGTCAACCCAGGATGAGCCAGCAAGACAGACACCAGCGATTTTCAACACAACCTAAAGCAGAAGTACAGAGGCCCCTAAGACCTCAACAATAAAGCAGACTTAATACCCACCATGACTCAGGGAACTGAGCGGAAAAGGGGACACAAAGATTGTAAGAGCCATGGTGGGGGAGAACTCCCAGAGACATCGCCCCCCTCAGTAACAACAAACAAAGGGTGGGGGGAACTGGGTTGACTCCTAGGCTATCCATAACCCCCTACTCCATGAACTGATCCAGTCTGGCCACGGAGGAGAATATCCAGCTGATTGGGGATAGGGAAGAGGGAATTTGGGCATCTGGGGATACCAACTCATTATTTGCTCATCAATGTATCTAATTATGGATAACAATAAAAAAATTAAAAGTGGGCTGGAGAGATGGCTCAGCAATTAAGGCATTTGCCTCTAGTGCCTAAGGCCCTAGGTTCAATTCCCCATTACCCACATAGGCCAGACCTACAAGGTGGTGGCCCTGGTGTGCTCTCTCTCTCTCTCTCTCTCTCTCTCTCTCTCTCTCTCTCTCTCTCTCTCTCTCTGTGTGTGTGTGTGTGTGTGTGTGTGTGTGTGTGTATCTCTCCTTGAAAATGAATAAATAAAATATTTTTTAAAAAAATTAAAAGTAACAGAGGCCCTGGCATGGACCCACACCCCACACCCATGTACACGTGCATATGCACACAAATAATCATCATCATAATATATAAATAAAATAATAAGAAGAAAAAGAAAAAAAGGAATCCCAGTTGCATAACTTTGGAAGGAGGAAATCCTTTTACTTTTCTGAGCCCCCAGTTTCCCCTGTCACAAACTAACTGGAGCTAACAGCTTATTTCAGGGGTAAAATCCACATGCGAACCCTATATATGTGTGTATGTATATCTATATACATATATGTGTGTGTATATAGATGTAGTATTAGTGAGGATGAATGAGATGAGGTATAAAAAGGGCTCAAAGCAGTCCCTAGGAGACAGCAAATCCTTCCTAAATGTTAGCTCTCATTGCTCCTATCTTTTCTAAAACTATCATTACATTTTGAAGGGTCCATTGTTGGTGAAGTCTCCTCAGATTATGTTTGCAACTTTCATATTTGTCCCATAATGGTAAGACCAAGTATTCAGGTCTTCAGAATAGACTTCAAACATCCACTAAAGTGTATGAAACACCTGCTGAATTCCAAGACTGCTTGATGGGCGATGGTATAGATGAGGACGCTTTTGAGAATACTGTAGAAGCCCACAGAGGACGGCCTGGGAGACAATGCAGAGGAAACAGTGAGGGTTTGATCATTAAAATGGAATGAGCTATCACAAAAATGGAAGGAGGTATTGGCCAGTTGTGAGCAGAAGAAAAAGCCCCTAGGCCCAGCTGAGGAATTTGAATTCCATGGTCAGAGAGAATAGTGGAGATTCTGAGCCTGAGGGTGACTTGACATGCTTTTTGCTTTATTTATAAATTTTGGTTTTGCCTAGGGATAGAGCTCAGTGGTAGCATGCACTGGGCCCTGGGTTCAATCCCAAGTGCCACAAAAATATTAAAATAGAAAAATGAATTGTTGGGGCTGGAGAGATGGGTTAGAGGTTAAGGCACTTGTCTGTAAATCGACCTGAGTTCGATTCCCCAGTACCCACATAAAGCCAGATGCACAAGGTGGTGCACGCTTCTGCAGTTCATTTGTGGTGGCTGGCATTTTCTCATTCACTCTCTCAAATAAATAAATAAAATATTTTTTGAAAAAAAAATGACTTGTTGCTGGGCATGGTGGTACACACCTTTAATCCCAGCCCTCTTTCTTTCTTTTTCTTTTCCAGGTAGGGTCTCACTCTAGCCCAGGCTGACCTAGAATTCGCTATGTAGTCTCAGGCTGGCCTCATATTCACAGTGATCCTCCTACCTTGAAGAATTGCTCTAAATTTGAGGACACTCTGAGACTACATAGTGAATTCCAGGTCAGCTTGGGCTAGAGCGACACCCTACCTTGAAAAACCAAATAAATAAATAAAATAAATTGTTAACTTAGAATGATGGCCCACACACCTTTAATTCCAGCAATTGGGAGGCAGAGGTAGGAGAGTCTCGGTAAGTTTAAAGCCAGCCTGGGAATATAAAGTGAGTTCCAGGTCAGCCTAGACTAGAGTGAGACCCTACTTGAAAAAAAAAACCCAACAACCAATAAACAAAAAACCAAAACAAAATAATTAACTAATTAAATGATTAAATATGGGTTGGAGATGAGATGACTCAGCGGTTAAGGTACTTGCCTCTAGTGCCTAAGGCCCCGGGTTCAATTCCCCAGGACCCACATAAGCCAGACCCACAAGGTGGTGGCCCTGGTGCGTGTGCACGTGCGCTCGCGCTCTCTCTCTCTCTCTCTCTCTCTCTCTCTCTCTCTCTCTCTCTCTCTCTCTGCTTGAAAATGAATAATAAATAAAATATTTAAAAAATGATTAAATAGTTAAGTATATTATTTAGTTGGGCATGGTAGTGTATGGCTTTAATTCCAGCACTCCCAGAGTCTGAAGTAGGAGGATCACCATGAGTTCAAAGCCAGCTTGAACAGAGTAAGGCCCTACCTCAAAGAGAGAGACAGACAGACAGACAGACAGACAGACAGACAGAAAAAGAGGCCACCATGGTGGCCCACACCTTTAGTCCCAGCACTTGGGAGGCCGAGGTAGGAAGATCACTGTGAGTTTGAGGCCAGCCTGAGGTGACATAGTGAATTCCAGGTCAGCCTGGGCTACAGTGAGACCCTACCTCAAAAAAAAAAAAAAAAAAGAAAAAGAAAAGAAAAGAAAAAGAGAGAGAGAAAGAGAGAGAGAGAGAGGAAGGAAGGAAAGAGGGGGTAACGTTCCTCTTTTTTGCATGCAATTTTTGTTTGTTTGTTTTTCAAGGTCGGGTCTCACTCTAGCCCAGGCTGGCCTGGAATTCACTCTGTGGTTGCAGGCTGGCCTCGAACTCACAGCACAGCGATCCTCCTCCCTCTGCCTCGGAGTGCTGGGATTAGAGGCTCATGCCACCACTTTCTGCTTTAACAAAACAGCTGGGGTGAAGCCCTGTCAACCTTCTTATTTTGTTGTGTTAGAAAATTGTATCGGTCTTGGAGCTAAAAACCTGAATTTTACCTCTAATTCCTGATTGATCCACTGTGTGACCTTGGGCAAGGAAATCGGTATTCCTCATGTCTCTCTCCAAACAGGTAGAACACTCCCCTCAAAAATTTCCCAGCACAATAGTGCTCCCTGTCCCTGTCACTTCTCCATCACGTTCCTCTTTGCAATCAGGAGGAACTGATTTGCAGTGTAGAATGAGGCTGGAGCTAACGGCTTGGCCACTTACCGGCTCTGTGTATTGGGGAAATTAGAGAACCATGCTGGCCTCTGCTTTCCTCCGCTCTAAATGTGGAATGTCCGTATTTAATGCATTGGGTCATTAGACGAGCAATACAAGGACTAACTGAAATAAGTAGGGACAGAGGGCCTAAAAACCCAAGGAGCTTGCTAAAGGATGTTAATGGGAATTGTGTACACATGCAGAGACAGAGAAACGTAGTTTTGGTTTGTGCTCTTAGCATAAAGCATTTATGTAGTAGAATCAGTATCGATGTTGATATCACATTCTTACCTCGGTTTCTTAGCTTTTTTTGATGTGTGTGTATCTGTGTGTTCATGTGTGTGAGTGCTGGCCCATACATGTCATGATGTGTGTGTAGTTCAGAGATCAGATTTCCAGCATTGGTTCTGGCTTTCCAGCCCACTTTTTTTTGTTTGTTTGTTTTTGTTTTTCGAGGTAGGGTCCGCTCTAGTCCAGGCTGACCTGGAATTCACTATGTAGTCTCAGGGTGGCCTTGAACTCACTGCGATCCTCCTACCTGTGCCTCCCAGGTGCTGGGATTAAAGGCGTGCGCCACCAAGCTCGGCTTCCAGCCCACTTTTGAGGCAGGGTCTCTGTGGTGATCTCTGCTGCCTAGCGATCTGGCCACAAGCCAGGGGATCTCCTGTCTTCACCTCCCATCTCACCTGTAGCCATGCTGGGACTTTAGGTGCTCATTACAGTGTCTGGGTTTACAGGCGTTCAGGTCTTCATGCTCACACACAAGTGCTTTATCCACTGAGCCACCTCCCGGGCCAGTTTCTTTCCTTTAAAGGGTTCTGACGCTCTCTGGTTTAGTACACCAAATAGGTGTGATAAAGTTAAAAAGTACACTCACTTGTAATTGTCTAGTGGATATCCAGCCATCATTGCTACATAGTAGTCCCCCTTATTCATAAGGGATACATTCTAAGACCCCCAGTAGATTCCTGAAACCACAATACCAAGCCCAGTGGATACTGCGTTTTCCCTAGACACACATGTAATGCCGTTTCCATGTTAGCTAAGCACTATCATGCACTGTGATCATAACTTTTGCAGCTTGAGGTATAACAACAAGGCAAGTATGAATTTATTTTTCCTTCTCCACAAATCCATGGATAGATTATTTATTCTTACTATATATAGATTTTTAGCAAACTCAGAATAGTTTTTTTATTATTAGCTCATGAGCGTTTGCCTTTTTACTCAAAGGGATCATTTTATTGCTTCTCTTTGGCCTATCCAAATTCCCAGGACCACTACTCTAGTGCTTTGGGCCATTTCTAAGTAAAATGAGAACACATCACTGTGAAACTGTGACGGAACCGGCAGAGAGGCTGCAGAGCGAGGATGCTCTGGACAAAGGCACAGCTCAATCCCCGCAGGACCGAGCGCGACAGCCTGAGACTTTATCATGCTGCTCCGAACAGTAGAGAATTTAAAGCCTATGAACTATCTATTTTTCCACTGATTTTTTTTTCCAAGTCAGGTTCTCGCTCTAGTCCAGGCTGACCTGGAATTCACTATGTAGTCTCAGGGTGGCCTCGAACTTACTGTGATCCTCCTGCCTCTGCCTCCCCAGTGCTGGGACTAAAGACGTGCGCCACCACGCCCGGCTCAGAAGTGTCTCGAAACACAGACTTCGAAGCTGTAAATCAGGACTACTGTATACACACACCGAGTATTAGACAAAAGCTATAAATCGGGAGGTCTGCTGCATACATTTAGTGTTAGACAAAAGCAAGAACAAATCATTGATTTCCATGTGGTCAAAAGTCTAGGGCTCCTTTCGAAGCCCACCCTCCCCGTGGAGCCAGCCCCCTGCCCAGGTGCCTCCTGTCCAGTCCTCTACCCCTAGTCATTGATGCCTTCAAATGACCACACCAGCTCAAGAATAGTCGTAGCCAAAGTCTTTCCCAAGTTTGAAGACGTGTCCTGGGTTATTTTTTTGGTTTTTGTTTTAATCCACACCTCAGTCACTACTGGCAGCCACACTCCAGTCCTTAAGGTGCTCAGCTCTTGAAGAAATGAACAGGGACCAGCAGAATTCCCACTTCCTCAGAGCCAGTCCATCATCATTCCAAGAGACCTGAGCTTCGGGAGACGTAGGGGAGAGGCTGGAGAGCAGAGCGCCAGCCCCTGGAAAGCTCCTGTCAGAGGGCAAGGTTGCCCGCCTCGAGGCAGTGGCACAGACTCCACCTGAAGGTCACTGGGACCCAGCCCAACCTCAATCTGCTTAATTTCAAGGATCCATGAGACCAAGAAGTGGCTACAGACTCTTGCTTGCAAAGCCTGCCGCCAAAGTGCAACTTCTAAGCCCATCATATAAACTGGACATAAAAAGTGGTGTAAGCCAGGCATGGTGGTGCTCCCCTTTAATCTCAGCACTCTGGAGGCACAGTGAGTTCAAGGCCAACCTGAGACTACAGAGTGAGTCAGCCGAGGCTAGAGTGAGACCCCACCTTGAAACCTCCCCTCAAAAATAGTGGCACAAGTGTCTAGTGCTCATTTGCTCTTGATATTTAGCACAGCTCTTGAGCTCTGGAACAGGATTTCAACAGGGCAGAAGACATGTTAGTCCTGGGTTCAAATCTCAGGTCAGCCATTACCCAACTCTAACACTGGTGAGATTGCACAACTCCCCTGAGTCTTAGTTTCTCCATCAATAAAATGGTGCCGTTGCAGGTAGTACCATGCAAGGATCAGAAATAACGCAGGCGGGCATGGGCATCTGTGATTGCTCTTGTCTCCTCTCCCCGAGACATTTGGGCACAGGACACCACACTGCTGGCAGGCCCCTCCCTGCTGGTTCCAGCGGCCCATTGGTATAAGTAGAAGCAGCTGGGAGGGGGGGTTGGGAATCTGGGAAGGGAGGAGACAGCTTGAGTGACTGCAGGCCAGCCCTGAAGGCCTCCTGGGGGATATTGGCCATGGCCACAGGTGCACCAATTACTCTCCCCTAGAAGAAAGCCTTGCTCTGCACTCTTCTCAGCCCTGGCCCTGGTTCTGCAGGAGGCAGGAACAGCTCTGCTGCTCATTTGTCTTCAGATTTCATGGCCTCCCTGAGGCACCCAGTGTATTGTATATGTTCTCTCTCTCCCTCTCTCCCTCTCCCTCTCTCCCTCTCTCCCTCTCTCCCTCTCTCCCTCTCTCTCCCTCTCTCTCTCTCTCTCTCTCTCTCTCTCTCTCTCTCTCTCTCTCTCTCTCTCTCTCTCTCTCTCT
>PVHP010011382.1:0-12148 GCA_004024765.1 Zapus hudsonius | reverse complement strand
CCGCTCTGGGAGGCTGTGGGAACAGCCCAGGTGCTCTGAGGAAAGAGCAGGGTTTAGCTTCTCATACTAGAGACACCTTCTCCTCAGAGCCTGGGGTGTCCCTGGGTGAGCCCATCCACCTTTTCCTCTCTGAAGGATCTTTACCATCTCTTCTGGGTGCCCCAGAGAACCCCGAAGGGCTCAGGCCTGCTCTCTTCTTTTGCCACAGTTGCAGCAGCAAGCATGATGAAAGAAATGAGGAGGTCCTTGGGGCTGGGAAGATGGCATAGAGGTTAAAGGTGCTTGCTTGCAAAGCCTGCAGGCCCAGGTTCAATTCCCAAGTCACCCACACTAACCAGATGCAAAATGTGGCACAAGCACCTAGGGTTTATTTGTAGTGGTAAGAGTTTCTGGCACATCACAAACACATACATGTGAGAAAGAAAGAAAGAAAGAAAGAAAGAAAGAAAGAAAGAAAGAAAGAAAGAAAGAAAGAAAGAAAGAAAGAAAGAAAGAAAGAAAGAAAGAAAGAAGGAAGGAAGGAAGGAAGGAAGGAAGGAAGGAAGGAAGGAAGGAAGGAAGAGAAAGAAAGAAGGAAGAAAGAAAGAAGAAAGAAAGAAAGAAAGAAAGAAAGAAAGAAAGAAAGAAAGAAAGAAAGAGAAATGAGGAGGCCCCCTACACCTGCCTGCACCAACCAAGGCAGACACTTTGTCTCTTATGAAATACATTCCCATTCCAAAGGTTTGCCTCTCACTTTTTTTTTTCTTTTTTGGTTTTTCAAGGTAGGTTCTCGCTCTGGCCCAGGCTGACCTGGAATTCACTATATAGTCTCAGGCTGGCCTTGAACTCATTGTGATCATCCTACCTCTGCCTCCCAAGTGCTAGGATTAAAGGCATGTGCCACCACACCCGGTTCAAACCTTTCACTTTCTGTAGTTCTATTGCTATTGTTATTATTATTATTATTGTATATGTATGTATGTGTATGCATGTGTGTCATGGTGTGCAGGTTGAGGTTAGAAGACAATCTTGGGGTGTTTTTCCTCTCCTTCCACCTTCTTTTTAAAAATATTTTATTTACTTCCTTATTTGCCTGGTTCAGAGGTTCATCCTAGCAGTGTATGGCTGACTATGACAGTTTTGGTACCAGGAGTGGGGTGATATTGCTGAGATGAATCGACTGTGGATTTTGGTCTTCTAGAACTTGTGTGCTGGAGGAATGCATGGATTTAGTACTTGCAACTGAAGATGCCTTCCAGAGTGGTAAGCCAAGTTTTTTTTTAATATTTTATTTATTCATTTTCAAGCAGAGAGAGAGAGAGATACAGATAGAGAGAAATAGCACCAGGGCCACCACCTTGTGGGTCTGGCTTATGTGGGTCCTAGGAAATTGAACCAGGAGCCTTAGGCACTGGAGGCAAGTGCCTTAACCGCTGAGCCATCTCTCCAGCCCTGGTAAGCCAAGTTTTATGGATGATTTTGGTGAGGATTTGAAAATGCTAAGTGCAGAGAGAATTCCACTTGGAGGCTTGGCTTATGAACTTTCTAAGGGAAAGGAGAGACTACAGAGAACTTTATTGGAAGTGTATAACTGGAATAAGGGCTGGATGCATTCTACTGCCCCTGCCCAGAACATTTAATCAAGACTGAATTTTACTAATGGACTGATGTGCTTGGCTAATGATATGGAACTGAGAATTTTAAGATTTAAGGTGGAAAAAACTCAAAGGAAATTTAACTTACTGGCAGAGAGATTGGCTTTAGGTTATTGAAGCTGCTATTGTCAACACATTAGCAATCCTAAAGAAGACGGCCCAACTGCTTTACAGAGAAACAATGGAAAGGATACCTGAGGAGTTTCCACCTAGGAAGGACTGAATGATAGACTGCAAACTCTTTGGAAGGAAATAGCCAAAAGAAAGGAACTTGCTCTTCAAGGTCATGATTTATTTTGTCTCTGAATTAACAACATGGCTGTGTCCTGCATACCTGGTTTAGCTTTTGGAAGCATGGAAAATGAATGCATAGAGTGGGTCATGAAGTGCACATGGTTCTGGGAGCTGCTGCTGAGATGCGGTATATGGAATAGGGCATGAAGTCCCTAATAGGCCAGTGAAGCTGTTGGAATATGGAAAACGGTTTGCAATGGAGACCCAAAGATGTTTGGATATTCCAGGACTATGCAGTGGGCTACCATGGAGTACTGTTGGCTCAGGTTGGAAGTTTTCCCCAGCTATTCAGCCAAGCTGAGGGACTGAACTGGAATATCTGGAAAGACTGTCAGTCACTGGTTGTGATGTTTGCATAATGGTTGAGTTTGGATTGGTCCAGTCTTTCCTTGTTTACCTAATAGCAGTTGGAAATGTTTACTCTGTGCCATTACATGTTAAAAGAATGTAACTTGTTTTGATTTTACAGAATTCATAGTTAAGGGACCTTGCCTTGTGTTGGGGGAAGATTATATGTTTCTGGTTGTATGTAGGATAGTTATATCATGTTAGGCAGAATTATGATCTTGTTGCTATCTTCATTTGGAAATTAAGTATGATGTAAAGAGATGTGGTTTGATGTCAAGTTGACAACAGGTAGACTTGTGATAGTTAAGTTTTGTTGTGAACTTGACCTACTAGCAATCCACAGTAATCTTAAGTGTCATGTAGCAGATTTCCTCCAAATTGAAAAGAGAAAGGAGGCTCAGGGGATTCAGGAAGTCATGGTAGCTAGAAACAAACATCCCTTCCTGGTAGGGCAGTGAAGGAAGGAAATTCCAGAGATTCAGGAAAGGAAGTCTCTCTCTCCCTCTGCCTTGTTGCTGGTGTGTGTGTGTGTGTGTGTGTGTGTGTGTGTGTGTGTGTGTGTGTGTGTGTGTGGTGTTGGTGATGACTTTTCTCTCTCTCTGCTTGGACCTGTGAAAGTGGGCCAGCCTCTTTTGCCTTTATGGAACTCCCCCTGGATCTGTAACTTCAATAAATCCTTCCTCTTATAACTGTGCCTGGTTTAGAGGTTCATCACAGAGGCATGTGGTTATGACAGGCACATTGGAATGACAGAGGAATATACACAAGCACTGAGAATCAAACTCAGACTGATAGGCTTGCAAGCAAGCACCTTTAACCACTGAGCCATTTCCCCAGCCTCCCAAACCCTTCTCTTTCTAGATGAGGAAATTAAGATTCAGGCACAGTGAGTGGTACATCCATGTAACCCCAACAGTGGGGAAAGCAGAGAGAGGGTGTTGATTCATGAGGGTCTTAAATTCAAGGCCAACCTGGGCTACAAAGTGATTTGCAGACAAGTCTCAACCGTATTTTATTTAATTTTATTTTGTTTGTTTGTTTGTTTTTCGAGGTAGGGTCTCACTCTAGTCCAGGCTGACCTGGAATTCACTATGTAGTCTCAGGTGGCCTCGAACTCACGGTGATCCTCCTACCTCTGCCTCCCGAGTGCTGGGATTAAAGGCGTGAGCCACCACGCCCGGCTCCTTCCTTCCTTTTAGAATACAGTTGGTCCAGCTTCCATGCAGACCTCAGCCATCCCTGGGGCTCTTGAAGCCAGTGCTGACTTGGGAGACAGTGGTCAGCCTGTTGGCAAAGGACAGCCCAGTCCTCCTCCCTTCTCTGAGCCTTGCCACAGCTCCCTGCTTGTTTTCCCCGAAATAAATGGGCTGAGCATATTGGGCCGGCAATAACCCCTTGAAATCAGTTGTTATCACAGTTAACAACCAGTTTGGCTTCAGTTCAGGCTGTTAACTATCAAACCACTAAGTGCGGTAATGATTGATTCTTGGCCAGTTGCAGCTTGAGTGGGCTGTAAAACCCCATTAGCGAGGGCTCTGTGGAGGCAGCAACTCAACGATAAACAAATTGGTGGGTGCTCCAGTCTGGTCTCGTCCCATTGTTCTGGGCTCAGCTCCCATGGGTCCTAGGCTAGGGGGTCTGCTAGAATCAGCAGCCTCAGATTCCCACCCTCCTGCCCCTCTGCTATGGCGCATCCCTCCTCTCTCTAGAAGGCAAGCCTGCTCTTGGCACTGCTCACCTCTTCTCCCTAGATTCAGAGAAGCTCTTCTGGAGACTCAGGCATCCCCAGCCCCAGGCTTCAGTGTAGCTTTGGACTAGCCAATGACCAGCCTTGGGCCAGCCCGGTCCCACTTTGTGGCCAGGATCAGAGAGCCTGACATTCCACCACCCTCTAGACTCCCCCCCCCCCAAACACACACACACACACACACTCAGTGGCTTCCCCCAGGAATTGCTCTCAAACAAATGAAATGTGGGTAATTACTGGGCTGGGGGCTGGACAGGCGACCTCGAAGATGAAAGCGTTTCCTGGACGCTGTCTTCATTTGCATGGCATCAGAAGCTGCTCAGAAGGTGTGACTTTTCCCACAGTGAGACCCTAGCTCCTTGCACAATAAAGCCAGGCTGCTCACCCAGAATTAATTAAAGGGGGAGGGGAGCAGAGGAGAAGGTACCTAGAGCTAGGGGAGCTGGGAGATAGCCCCCTCTGCACCTTCAGTGTCTATGCACCTGGAGAACCCCACTCTATCCATAGCCCCTCACCCCTTCCTACACAACCCAGGAGGTGGTGGACAGAACCCATGGAATCCCCAACCTCTCTATTCCAGGCTTTCCACCAAACTCTGGAAATCTGAGATACCCACGTTTCAGAAGCCTTTGACTGCCTCCACCCATGCCAAATGAGGCGCCAAGGAAGACAGACCTACAGAGAAGAGGTTCCCATACTGGCTCAGCAGCAGGACACAGGAGACCTGCTCCTCTTAATGCAGTGTGATGCTGCTGCCCTGAAGGCAGGCCAAAGGAAACCTTCTGAGCACTTCTCTACCCAAATCTCCATTTAAAAAATCTCTCTGTTGAAGGCTGGGGATATAGTTTAGCAGTTAAAGGTGCTTACTTGCAGAGCCTGCTGACTCAGGTTTGATTCCCCAGTACCCATGGAAAGCCAGATGCGCCAAGTGACACATGTGTCTGGAGTCTATTTGCAGTGGTAGGAGTCCCTGGCACAGCCATTATTATTCTCTCAAATAAATACATATTTATAAGTCTGGTGGTTTTTTTTGTTGTGTTTTGAGGTAGGGTCTCACTCTAGCCCAGGCTGACCTGGAATTCACTATGTAGTCTCAGGGTGGCCTCTAACTCCTACCTCTGCCTCCCCAGTGCTGGGATTAATGGTGTGCGCCACCATGCCTGGCTCAATAAAAGTCTGTTTTTTTAACTGGGTATGGCAGCTCACACCTATAATCCCAGTACTCCGGAGGCTAAGGTAGGAGGATCTCTGTGAGTTTAAGGTCAGTCTGGGCTACAGAGTGAGTTCCAGGTTAGCTTGGGCTAGAGTAAGATCCTACCTTGAAAAAACAAAACAAAACTCTTTCTTTTGATAATCTTTTTCTTTTAACTATCTTACACTGCCCCTGCCCCACTCCTCTCCCTCAGGGTCTTGTTCTGGGAGTTGGGCCTCCCTCTAGAAGGCTTTGGCCTGGGCTCTAGCCCAGCCCTTTGTGCCCACAGCTCTGTCCTGATCTCCGGGTTAATTGTCAACATCAGCCCTAAGTTGTTCCCCCTCCAGCCCACCTCCACCTTGGACCTTGGCATTTGCTCTTCCAAGTTTGGAGCCTGGTTCTAAGAACCAGTTCTGGGGGTTTTGATCCAAGGCCCATGTGGACTACATCTTCAGAGAGAGGCACTATCTTAAAGGCCCGTTGTACTGGCATAGTCAGTGCAGGTCCCTGCTCACCATGCTGGCCCTGGAAGTTACAGTGACTCATGTCAAGAGCAAGGTGGTCCTTGTCTGAGCTCTAGGGACAGCTCAGAATTTCTTCTGGACCTCTTTTCTGCTGTGTCCTCCCTGGAAACTCCTCTAGTGACAGTAAAGGGGGTGACTGGCAGGAAGGAGTCTGGGTTGGAAGGAGCTGGTGGCTGACTTTCAGCTGGGGCAGCTCTGGGGGAAGGGGGCTGACCCTGGTAGGACTCACTGCCCAACACTCGTTTCTAATATGCAAGTGAGATAAATTTGGCAGACTTTTTCAGTAAGCACTTGGAACTCACTCTGCAGCCCAGGCTGGCCTGGAACTCTTGGTAATCCTCCTATCTCAGCCTCCCTGAGTGCTGGGATTATAGGTGTGAGCCACCACGCCCCGGCTGATTGCAGTCATTTAATAGTAACTAGTACACAACCACCCCCACAAACACCCAGGGACTGACTAGGACGCAGGGGGTCCCCAGCTAGTATGGCCAAGCGTCCTGCCAGTGCTGGGCTCTCAAATACACCTCTAAGCCCTCCATTCCAGGACCCAGGCGGGAACACAGTCCAGGGCACTAATGGGCGTTCCTGAGTGCTAAGAAGTCAGACATCACAGCCAGTGGAATACAAAAATAGAGCCTCTCTTTTGTTTAAAAAAAAAAAAACCCAACAGCAAACAATATCCACAACTAGCTTGCGGCTCCCCAGCTCCTCCCAGCCTCATCCCGCAGCGCGTGGCACAGCGCCCCGCAGGGTCTCGCAGAGTCCGGGCTGGCGGGCGGGCGTGCGGGGAGGGGCCGGGCCGGCGCCTATCGCGGCTCCGGGGCCCAAGTCCTCTGGCTGCCCCGCAGGCTGCGCGTGAAGGGCGGGTAGTTGAGGAACTCGAAGCGCAGGCTCTGCTCGGTGGTGTGGTGGCCCCGCGGCAGCCGCTTCATGAAGTGGACCTCGCGCTGGTGCTGGCGCGTCTTGGAGCCCTTGCGCGGCCGGCCCTTGCGCGTGAAGGCCATGTACCAGCCCTCGTACTTGGCGTTCTGCAGCGCCGTGTAGTTGTTCTCCAGCACGATCTCCGTGAACACGCAGTCCTTGCCTTTCCCGTTGCTCTGCAGGTAGAGGGGAGACGGAGCGGGACAGACGTGGCGTTACGGAGCCCCCTCCCCACGCGAGGCAGAGGGCCAGCGGGCCCCAGACAGCAGGTGGGCACCCCAGCAGATGGCGAGGGAGGCGGGAGCCGGGCCCCGTCCCCTGCCTGGGCACCCGCTCTCTAATCCCTTACAACCCGCAGCCCACCCGGCAGCTTCCTGTCCTCCTGGGCAGCAGTGACACATGGCTGTCTACCCGGGCTGAGCCCAAGGCCGAGAAGCCGGCAGAGGGGCCGGAGCCGGCCTGCTCTGGCCTCCTGCCCACCAGTCTGGCCCAGGCTGCGCGATTCCCCACCTGCCCCCTGAAGCCCCTTTGGACTCCGGCTCAGCCCCAGGACGGTCACCCTATGGGGGAGGGGAGCCCCAAGCCCCCAAGCCTAAGAAGCGGGGAGCTGGAGGCTGGAGAGGAGCCGTGACTAATGGGGCCATTTCAGAGCTCGGCCGAGGGGCTGGGCCTGTGGCTTACGGAACATTCCAAATGCTGGTACCATGTAATTGGACATAATAGCAAAGCAATTTGGCGATTTGTTAAAAAGATATATGGAATTTGCCATCCCCCCCAACACCTTCCCTAGGCTTTCTCCTTCACCCTTCCTCCCCCCAATCATTAGGTAAACTTAAGGTAACCAAGGTAGGCATGCCTCTCTGCCCACCTTGTGGGATCACAGCACAAGAGTGTGCTAGAGGAACTTGACCAACCTAGCCCAGGCCTCACCTTAGCAATCAGCTTCCCCTTCTTGTTCATACAGATATAGAGACCTGTCTCTGCTCCTCGAACTCGAACCCGGCTCCCAAAGGTATCTGTTTCCACGATGAGCTTTGCTGTCAAAGAAGGCATAGGATGGTCACTGGAAGGTGACTTCTGCTGTACCACAGCCTCACTTCAGCTGGCCCAAAGACACAGCTCATCCTGCAGCAACTGCTCCAAGAACCTACTCTGGACATCCCTGAGAAAGGGCAAGAGACCTTTCTGGGCCTCAAGCCCCACCACGTACCCAGGGGCTCAGAAAGATTACAGTTTACCTGGACTAGAGTGAGACCCTACCTCGAAAAACCAAAAAAGATTACAGTTTACAAGCTGAGTTCCACAAAGGGGCTCTGGGCATCCAATGGAAACCCCTGAACCTCCATTCCTTTGCTCCTCTAATCAACCCGGACCAGACAGCCAGAACTTTTAATTCAAGGCTCCAAGTTTCATCTGACCAGAGTCCATGGCTTCTGTAAGCCTGCCAACTCAGAATGTTATGTGGTTATGCCTCACACACAGGTCACCAAGAGTATCCTGGAGCTGGGCATGGTGGCACCCACCTCTAATCCCAGCACTCAGAAGGCACACCATGAGTTCGAGGTCATCCTGGAGCTCCAGAGTTCCAGATCAGCCTGAGCTAGAGTGAGACCCTGCCTGGGGAGGGGGTGGACATCCTGAGGCCAAAGGTAAAAGCATTCTTTCCTGTTCCTGCCCTTTCAGTCTGACTGGCAGTTGAGGCCACCTTCTACTCCATGGACATCCTTACTCTGCTAGAAGTGACAGAGATGAGACAGTTCTCCTATACAGAGCCATAAGGATCCCACTTTTAGGAGCTTCAGACATCAGAGAGAGAGGATCCTGCCTCTTTTTTCCTTAGCTTCCCAGTATCAGAGCCCAGCTCCAAAGTCAGAAGCCAACAACTCAATTGTCTTTCTCTTTCAACCTTCATTATAGATGAGCTTCTCAGGAGAGAGTCAGGTGGTCTTACCTCCAGTCTGAGGGCCAGGAGGAGGCAGGGGTCAAATTCTGTACCTTTTCTCTACTCTGTCCCTTAGGCATCCAACTTGCCCCAGAAGACACCTCTCTATGCAAATGCTTCCTTAGAAACTCTCCCCCAGGAAAGGGAGAGCTGATCTGATGGACAGGAGGGGCTCATTCTCCTGCCCTCCCCATGATGGTGGTGCTTAGCTTTTCCCTCCTTGAGAAAGCAATTCTAAACCAAACCAGGATGGAAGGGCACTGACTGGGGTAAGCTGGCCAGCTTTCAATGCCCAGCCCATGACCGACTACTGCACCCCCTACCCTTCACATAGGCAAAAAACTAGGATCCAGTGGCCAAAGTTGCCAGTCAGTCCCCAGGTCACCTTCCCTCCAGCATACCTCTTCTCGGCCCCAGGTAGTTTGCTCTTTAGAGCAAGAAGCAGAGGGTCAGGAAGGATGCTGGCTGGAGAGGGCGAAAGAGGACCCTACTCCAAAGGTGCCAGTCCAACTGTGCAAATAAGGCGGAGTGGGTGCCCCTGTCCCTTCCCTTCCAAAGGAGCAATTGGGACCTCTCTGCTGTTTTCCCCAGGCCTGTCTTACATGTTACACATCTGTTCTTGGGGTCTCAGACTCCTACTCCTGCTCATCAGGCAGAGACCAGGGAACCCCAGAAGCGCCTCTGGGCTTAAGGGAGACGTGGGCACCAGACTTCCTGTGATGTCTGACCACCAATTCCATTACTGCCATCTTGGCCTCTCATTATCCCTCCCCAAAATCCAAGGATGCTGCACCATTTGCTCTGGTAGAGTAAACTCTGGAAGAGCCAGGCATTCTCTCCCTTTCCTAGGAAGCTGAGAAGGGCAGCAAGCAGCCAATTTGGAGAGACAAAGGGCCCGTAGGCCAGCTCTGCCAGCCCAGCAGGGGAGCTCGGCCACCAGGCAGGCTGCCCCCACCCCCACCCAGAGAGCCCCCACTCTCCTTCCTCGATGGATCTGGGGAGCCGGGACTGGCAGTTTACTGCAGCTTTCCCAACCAGGCTTTTGGAAAGCTTAACATTTTATTCTTCCACCCCAGTGACAGATTTATCCCAGGAAAATTATGTCTCCTTCTCCAGCTTTGAAGGGAAGTCAGCTACGTCGATGCAGAAAAAATGCTGTGAGACATACTCGATCCCCCAAACTGGCTTGAGAAGAGGAGAAAGTATTCAGGAAATGTTAAAAAAGGTGAAAGTAAGAGGAGTTTTAATCGCTCTGCCAGACGCGGGGGTCTCTCCAGAGATTCCTAGAGAACAATCCTGAACCTCTTTTTTTTTTTTTTTTTTAACATTTACAGACTTGCAACTCCTTTCAAACCCCACATCTGAAAAAAAAAAAAAAGGCTGGTTCTTTCTGTTTTATATCATTCTTCATTTCTCTTCTTGGCTCTTAAAATGCCTCACCTTTTTATTACATTTTAATAGAGTCTTCCTTTCTCCTTTCATGTTTGTTTAACTTGGTCATTACTTAAAGGTTTTTTAAACTCACAATAATCACTCTCTAAAAACAACACCAGCCACCCAGAGGACTTGCTTTCCTTTTGGTACATCCAGGACTCTGGAAATTGGCCCGGTTTCAAGGTAGGAATATTGAATGTTTTAGAAATCAATCAGTCTTCGGCCCCTGCCGCAGTAGCTCCCGGTACTCTCCACTCCACAGGGAGCCAGGAGCTGCCTGCAGCCGCCTGGGTACACCTCCCCGAGTGGGACCGAGAATCTAAGTTCCAGACAGAGACTCCGGTGCAACGGACCATTCTAATCTAAGAATTTAAAGGTTCGCTGTATCACCCTTCTCCAAGCTAAGTGACCTGGGGGATTTCTCTCCCTTCTCTTTCCACTCTCCTGTGGGCCCTGGTGACGTACCCTCTTTCAAAAACTTCCCTTAAACCTGAGCCCCCTCCCGGACCCTCGGCCTCCACCTGCAGCTGGGAGAGGTGTGAGGTAGACTCCTGGATTCATTCACTTGCTGGGCAGGAAAAAGAGCACCTGTGGGCCAGGTCTTTCCCCAAGGTCCCTTCCCCAGAGCTCTCCTGCTGACCCTCAAGACATCTTTTTGCCTTAACTCTTTCCTTCGGAATTGGGGAGCCTGCACGGTCAGCACGAGGGCGGGGAGGGGCATGGCCCCGGGTGGGCGCGCCTTACCGAAGGGGTCTCCGTCCTCTGCCATGGCGTTGATGCGCTTGTTGGCCAGGACCTGCACGTGCTTCCCGCTGGTGCGGCTGTAGAGCTGGTAGGTCCGGATGAGGCGGCGGCTGAGCTGATCCGTCACCAGGCTCTGCTCCCTCACATGCTGTGTAAAATTAGGTGAGGACTGAACAGTTACCTTTAGGAAATTGAAAAATACACAGCACGCCATTATAATGCTACTCCGCCCAGGGGCCTGAAT
Organism: Zapus hudsonius; assembly: GCA_004024765.1. NCBI lineage: Eukaryota > Metazoa > Chordata > Mammalia > Rodentia > Dipodidae > Zapus > Zapus hudsonius. The sequence continues at coordinate 1,124 of PVHP010011382.1, read as the reverse complement.
GGCCCCCCATCGCCCTGTACCCCCTCCCGCTGCGCCAGGCAGCCAGCAGGGGTTGGGGGGATCCCCCTTAACATGCCGGCTCAGGCCACCAACCCCCGCGAGGAAAGGAAGTCGCGAAGACCCAGCCCAGGATGGACAAACCCGTGAGGAGGGAGGATCCGGACCCACCTGTTGGGAAACACCCTGGGGCTCCCAGCCAGCTTGGAGCAGGGAAGCGGGCTCCCTGCCCAGCGCAGGCCCCCCGCCCGGGCCTTCCTAGAGGAGCAGGGCTCTTTTAAGTAGTGAGGCAGCGCTACCCGACCCGTGACATTTATCAAGACAACTTTCTGGAGCAACTGTTGAGAGCGTAGAGGTCCTGGGCACAGATCGATCGCTGGCCCGAACTGGCCACAAGTCCCCCCCGAGGGCAGCGAAGAGGCTGCAGTCACCCCGACTCCCCTGACCACTAAGGTGCCCCCTTCCTCGGAGGCCAGGTGTGGCTGCCGCCCATCGTCCCCGTCCACCCAAACTCGCCGGGGTCACAGCCCCGCTCACTCGCTGCGTGACTTGAGTCTGGACACTACCCCTCTGTGTCTTATCTCCCTTGGCGGAGTAGATCGGGGCTGGAGTTTTAAGATTCCTTCCAGCCCCGGGGTGCTGGCCACCGGGTCGGTCCTTCAGCCCCTCGCCCGACCTTGTCACCGGGTCCCCGGCGGCCCCCGCCTCTGCGCTGCGCTCCTTACCTGGGCTTGGAGGCAGAGAACCAGCAAGTGCAACAGCCTGTGGGAGACAAAAGCGGGCAGGAGAGGGGCGCGCCGTGAGCCGGGCGGGCGGGGGGCCGCGGGGCCGCGGGGACGCGGGGTGAGCGCGGTACTCACAGGCAGCTCAGCGCCGAGCGGGGGCTGCCCATGGCGCGCGCGCGGCCCCGGGAGCACCGAGAGCCGGGGCGGGATCTCGCCGTCCCGCGGGCAGTCGCGGGGAGAAACGGCCGAGGGAGGTCGGGCTGCGGGAACCCGGCGGAGACACGGACGCGGCTCGGCGGGGTCCGTGGGCTGTCGTGCTGGCCGCGCGCTGCTCCGCTCTGCACGGCCGCGGGAGCCGGTGGCCGCTGGCTGCTCGGGAGCGGCGGGGGCGGGAGGGTAACG